>QXEO01000923.1:7335532-7573002 GCA_007115705.1 Dactylis glomerata | reverse complement strand
AATCTGATCGCCGGGGCATAATGAAGAAAGGTATGTTGAACCTGTCAAGGCTCCACAGTTATGACTGGGGAACCTCGGCAGCTTCGGGGACTAGTGTCGGGGGGATGACCCCCGGTAGGGTCAAGAGACTAGAAAGACACAAAGTCTATGGTTGACTTTTATGCCGGTTGACCAAGAAAAGGCCTGGCCGAAATATAGGAGTATCGGCCAGGCCGGCATATATGTATATCCCGGCTGGTGTCTGGATATGCCGGTATGGCCGGAATACTAGTATAGGTGTGCCGGCATATACTCAGATATGCCGGCCTAACCATTTGGTGTGTTGTGCAGGAGCAGGGGAGGCCGGATTACCCGACCCTCGTAGGTCGTTGGTCCGGCATATAAGTCCTGGGTATGGCCAACGGTCATATCCGGGATACTTAAGTCAACCAAGGTGTCACATCCCTACAATCAAGGAAGAAAACATCCAAGCATGGTAGCAGAGTAAGATGGCAGGGTGCACAGTGGAGGTTACCTACCCTCACTGTGCACAAGTACGAGCTTACCGCACAGAGGTAAGGCCACAGTTCAAAAGGTACAAGGTACAGGGATATGGCGTCCCATCGAGAGCAATCAGGGGCGAAGTCAAGGGTCTCTGCCATCGTCACCAGCTCCTGTTTGGAGTGTAGCCCGTGTCTTGTGGTCTTGTATGACCGTTGTAACCCTGGCCACCACTATATAAGGTGGCATAGGGAGCCCTGGTAAAGGGTTGGTTGGTCACTCTGTGTTCCTACACTTAGCAGTTCATCTTCCTTCTCTAGCAGAGAGCTTGGAAGCACCATTGTTGTGTACTACATCGACCCAAATATACAATCAGTAGAGCAGGAGTAGGGGTGTTATCTCCTTACGAGAGCCCCGAACCTGGGTAGATCAGTGCCTCTTTCTGTCGTGCTTTTTAGCTCGTTCCCCTCTCCCGAATCCTCCAGCATCTAGTTCGGCCCCCATTTAAGCCATCCTATGGCATATGTTGTTTCACCACGACGACATTTGGCGCCCACCGTGGGGCAGATCGATATGCTGGGCGGAGTGTTCATTCGGACGGGGTCTATGATAGCAGCTTCGGGAGTGCGCGTGGTCTCTGGCCTCGTCCAGAGGCTAGGCTCACTCAGTTTCGTCAGTGACAACGCCGGTTGTCTCGGTGGCCGGCCGTTCCCCAGGGATGGCCGGATTATGTCTTTCGGTTCCCACGAGGTGTACGTGGGGACTGAGAGAATTTGCAGGAAGGAGGTGCTGGTGGCGTCGGATCCTCCGTCACATCGGCTGGCTCACGCTGGGCGTAGCGCTCGCTCAGTAGAGCCGGCTGAGGTGATGATGGCCGGCACATCCGTGCCGCCGGCGGAAGATGCCGGCAAAGCAGCAGCGGCCGGAGCTTCTCCTCCGGAGCCGCTGAAGGTCAAGAGGTCGGCGCGTCCTCCGTTGGAGCGTGCGGAGAACCTGGCCGGCACTTCCGGTGTGCCGGCTAGGGGCGAGGTTCTTCTTCCCATCATCGACCGGCTTCTCGAGCCGGTGCGATCCGGCGTTGATCCGGAGCAGACAAGGGAGGTCCTGGAGGGATCTCATCAGGCCCTCGTCGACGAGGCCCTGGCCATGAACCAGGAGCGCGAACGGTTTAACCGGCAACTCCGTGAGTATGAGGCAGCCCATGGTTTTACTCCTGTAGTAATCCGGCCTAGCCGGATAGAAGAGGTTAGAACTAGAGGCAGAAATCTTAATGCTGAGATAGGAAAAGATGCTAGAGATAAGAGTCATACCGCAACTAGTACTGTGCCTAAGGTAGTCTATAGTTCGCCAGTAAAGAACCTTAGAGCGGCGGCCGAGGTAGCTAAGGATTTATCTTGTTTATCCGGCGAAGCACTGCGTGAGCAGCAAGCCCGGCTTAACCAACTTTTGTCTGAAGCTACAAAGCAGCAGGAGGCCTTTAAGAAGGCAAACCCGGGTGCCGGGGCGTCTCAGTACATTGTGTCGGCGGGAGGTGCCGGCGCGAGGTCGAGGGGCCAAGCCTCGTCCCCGCATCCTAGCGCCCGGCGTGCCGGAAGTGTGACCTCTGGCCGCCGGGACAAGCAGATCCAGGTGTACGAACCGGCTGTCGCCGGAAAGCAGGCGATGGTGCAGAAGAATGTCGGCCAAGCTGACAAAGTATGTCGGCAGCAAGAAGCCCGGCCAGAGTGTGCCGGCCGGGCATGAAGCAGGCGCGGCCGGTGGTGGCCGGAGTAACAGTGCAACTCGGCGTCAGCAACAGGGCGCCGGAGGTGCAGCGCAGCAGCAGGGTGCAGGCCATCCGGGACATCGAGAGGATGACGGCAATTCCGCCCTTGCCAGGGCGGGATATCAGCAGCAGCACCAGCAAGGCCGGCATAGTGAGCAGCATCAGCCGGAGCAGCAGCAGCAGATGATCGCAGGCCCAATAGCATCCCGGCTTGGACCTCGGTCCTTGGAAGCCAATGATGCACGTTTCAAGCTGGACAAGATCCACCAATCAGAGTTGGTGGAGAGACAAGGAGCTCCGGGCCCTATGTGTTTCGGACCCCGGATTATGGGGGAGCCGGTGCCTTACTTCTTCCAGCTCGCGCGTGGCGCGAGGACATATAATGGCAGTACGAAGCCGGAAGATTGGTTGGAGGATTACTCCACAGCGGTGAACATCGCCAGAGGAAACCTCAGATGGGCGGTACGATATGTGCCACAGATGTTGGAAGGACCAGCCAGGATATGGCTGAATAATTTGCCGGCCGGGAGTATCAACGGCTGGATTGATTTCGAAGAGCAGTTTGTGTCGAACTTTACAAGTACATACAAGAGGCCCAACCGTCCGCAGCAGCTGGCTAACTGCCGGCAAGGAGTGAATGAGACTGACCGTGACTATCTGACCAGGTGGTGCACGTTGCGCAATTCCTGCGAAGGAATCAATGAGCAGCAGGCCATCATGTGGTTCGCTCATGGGTGCCGGCATGGCACCATGCTGTGGCAAAAGCTTCAGAGGCAAATGCCGGCCACACTGGCCGAAACAATCAAGATCGCTGATAGTTATGCTCTGGGAGATCCCATGCAGCCCAGTCTCGATTCACAAGGACAGGGGCAAACCCAGGGGAACACCAGCAATGCCGGGAGATCAGGGCAATATTATCGCACTGATAACCGGAACAAGAGAAGAGATGAAAGGCCGGATCACCGGTATGGGGCAGCACAAGTTGCAGCTGTGGAGGAAGAGCAAGGGGGCGCCGACAGTAGCCAGCGTCCGAGATATGAGGACTATCAGCAGCCTCAGCAGCAGCCGCAGCAGCAAGCACAGCCGTTCCAGAAGAAGAATGTCTGGACCAACAAGAATGCCGGCGGAGCCGCCGGCCAGAAGAAGCAGTGGCCGAAGTATACTGTGGGTCTTGCCATGGACAAGCCTTGTGTGTTCCACACATTCCAGCCGGGAAAGCCGGCAAACCATTTGACAAGGAACTGTTCGTGGCTGGACGACATATTAGCAGGTCGTGCAGGTCCCTGGGGACCGGCTAGACCCTCTGTCCCGGCAGCTCCATCGCCGTTGACAGGTGCCAATACGATTGCAGTCCCACCTAGGCCGGTTAATCCTGGGAATCAGAGCAACGCCGGAAATGCCGGCGTAAATCAAGTTGACCAGAGCTATAATCCGGAATATAACGCCGGAGGCCCAGGAGCGGGCCGGAATGAGTACAAGGAGTATGATCAGAGCTATATGGTCTTTGAGACCGAGAGAACAGACAAGCAGAGCTTGTACCGGCGGTGTCTGGAGGTGAATGCCGTTATGTCGGCTGTGCCAAAGCTGATGTACTGGTCTGACCAGGCTGTTGGTTGGGACAGGGCAGATCATCCCCGGATCATGCCAAATCCCGGCGGGTATGCTCTGGTGATGGATCCGACATTCGTCGGGCCGGCTAATAACGTAAGATTCAGCAAGGTCCTCATTGATAATGGAAGCAGCATCAACATCATGTATCGGGATACGATGGAGAAGCTGGGAATCAAGGAAAATATGCTGGAACCGAGCAAGACCACGTTCCACGGCATTGTGCCGGGACTTTCGTGTGCGCCGATGGGCAAGATCCGGATGGATGTGATGTTTGGCAGCCGGGATAACTGCAGGGTGGAAAACCTCATGTTCGAGGTGGTTGATCTGGAGAGCCCCTACCATGCTTTGCTGGGTAGACCGGCACTGGCAAAATTCATGGCCTCTACGCATGTGGCGTATCTGAAGATGAAGATGCCGGGACCCAAAGGAGTGATCACCATCATTGGTGATTACAAGCGTTCGATGGCATGTGCCACCGTCGGATCCAATCTGGCCGAGACTCTGATCATTGCAGAGGAGAGGAAGAGGCTCAAGCGAGCAGTGGAGATTGCTGAGACGGTCGTGGCCGGCAAATCTATGCCGGGCATGACAAATCCCGGTGGCAGCGTTTCTTTTCAAGTGAGTAAGGAAGTCAAAAAGGTGCCTCTGGATGAAGCTTTCCCGGAGCGCCATGCCCTGGTTGGGGCAAGTTTGGATCCCAAATAGGAAAGCGAGCTCATCAGCTTCCTCCGTGAGAATCGGGATATCTTTGCATGGTCTACTTCGGACCTGCAAGGTGTGCCGAGGGAGCTGGCTGAGCACGCATTGCACGTGAGACCCGATGCTAAGCCAGTGAAGCAGCCGCTCCGGCGGAATGCCGATGATAGAAGGAAAGCCATATGGGAGGAAGTGGCCAGGCTCTTAGCCTCTGGCTTTATCAAGGAAGTACTTCATCCGGATTGGGTGTCTAATCCGGTTTTGGTGGAAAAGAAGAAAGACGAGCCCGCCATAGTGAAAGTATGGCGGATGTGTGTTGATTACACCAACTTGAATAAGGCATGTCCTAAAGATCCATTCCCGCTCCCTCGGATCGATCAAGTGATTGATTCCACAGCCGGATGTGAACTGTTGTCATTTGTAGATGCCTATTCTGGTTTCCACCAGATCCCCTTGTTTGAGCCAGATCAAATAAAGACATCCTTTATTACCCCGTACGGGGCTTATTGCTATCTCACTATGCCGTTCGGTTTAAGAAATGCCGGCGCAACTTACCAAAGGTGTATGCAAAAGTGTTTGCACGATCAGATAGATAAAAATGTGCAGGTATATGTCGATGATATCGTCATAAAAACCAAGGAGAGCAAGACTCTCATAGATGATCTCCGGGAAACCTTTGGGAACCTGAGGAGATTCCGGATGAAGTTGAATCCGGCTAAGTGCACCTTTGGTGTGCCGGCGGGCAAGTTGCTCGGTTTCCTTGTTTCCAGCCGGGGTATTGAGGTGAATCCCGGCAAGATTCGTGCCATAGAAAGGATGAAGCCGCCGACAGATTTGAGGGAAGTACAGAAGTTCACTGGGTGCCTCGCATCCCTGAGCCGCTTCATAAGCCGGCTGGGAGAGAAAGCTCTGCCGTTATATCAGTTGATGAAAAAGTCCGACACATTTGTCTGGACAACGCAAGCAGATGCAGCTTTCAAAGAATTGAAACAGTTGTTGTCAACAGCGCCGGTATTAGCGTCTCCGATGCCCCGGGAGCCAATGTTGCTCTATATAGCGGCAACCAACCGAGTTGTCAGTGCTGTGGTGGTAGTAGAGCGAGAGGAATGAGGCAAAACCGTGCAGCGGCCGGTATATTATCTGAGTGAAGTCCTCTCCACCTCAAAGCAAAATTACCCCCACTATCAGAAGATGACCTATGGTGTCTATATGGCGGCCAAGAAGCTCAAGCATTACTTCCAAGAGCATCCAATCCGGGTAGTGGCCGAGGCCCCTATCTCGGAAATTATAGGCAACAAAGATGCCAGCGGCCGGATAGCAAAGTGGGCAATAGAGCTTTCACCATATACACCGCAGTACGATAAGAGGGATACAATCAAGTCCCAGGTCTTGGCTGATTTCTTTATTGACTGGGCCGAGATACAATATGAGCCACCATTGCCAGATGCCAATTATTGGAGGATGCATTTCGATGGGTCCAAGACAATCCATGGCTTGGGTGCCGGCATAGTTCTCAGTTCACCAAAGAATGACCAGCTGAGATACGTCCTGCAGATTCACTTTGCAGCATCAAATAATGTGGCGGAATATGAGGCACTTGTGCATGGCCTGAAGGTGTCTAAGGACATAGGAATTCGCCGGATTATGTGCTTCGGTGATTCTGACTTAGTGATTCAGCAGTGTTCCGGCATATGGGACGCGCATGATGCTAACATGGCATCATACCGTTTCCTAGTGCAGCAGTTAAGTGGTTACTTTGAAGGTTGTGAGTTCCGGCACGTTCTCCGGGCTCAGAACGATGCAGCCGATGCATTATCCAAGCTGGGGTCTTCCCGAGATTCAATCCCGCCCGGCATTTCGCTGGAGCATCTGAGGAAGCCATCGATCAAACCCTCGCCGGAGTCATCCTCCATTTATGTCCCGCCAGGTCTAGACGAAGCAGTTCCAATGGAGATAGATGCCAGAGCCAGGACGGATAACCCGGGGACTGTTTCCTCAGTCCCGGGGACTGGGCCGGCATATGCTGTTAGTACAGTATTCCGGAGCAAAACTAAAGGCAAGGGTAAAATGTGCCAAGAGGTTGTGCCGGTATACCCGGGGACTGCTCCGGCATACCCGGGGACTGATTCTTCAGTCCCGGGGACTTCGTAGCCCATGGAGATCGATTATGTGTCGGTCGAAATGATGGAAATAGATCAGGCAGTGTTCACTGTCAGGGAAGTGCCCTCATGGGCACGTCCTATCATGAACTTCATGGTGGATGGTCAAGTGCCGGTGGATGAAACCGAGGCCCGCCGGGTTATAAGGAGATCCAAAGCGTATACCATCATCAACAAAGAAATATACAAGAGAAGTACCACCGGAGTATTGCAGAGATGTGTCGAATCTGCGGAGGGTCTGGAGATGCTCCGGGAAATTCACCAGGGGGAGTGTGGTCACCATGCTTCGTCCAGGGCATTGGTGGCAAAGGTATTCCGGCATGGCTTCTATTGGCCAACGACACTGCAAGAGGCAGAAAACTTGGTCCGGAAATGTAATGGGTGTCAAAGATATGCCCACCAGATTCATCAGCCGGCATCTGCCCTGAAAACTATCCCAATAACCTGGCCCTTTGCTGTTTGGGGCCTGGATATGGTCGGGGCTTTTAAGCCGGCCAGAGGGAAAATGACCCATATCCTGGTCATGGTGGACAAGTTCACCAAGTGGATTGAAGTGAAGCCCATAAGCAAGTGTGATGGTCACACAGCAGTGAAATTCTTAAAGGATATAATCTTGAGATATGGTGTTCCTCATAGCATCATCACTGACAATGGGTCAAACTTTGCCCAAGGGCCATTTGCCAGATTTTGTGAGGAAGTGGGAATCCGGCTGGATGTTGCGTCGGTTGCCCACCCTTGTGCCAATGGCCAAGTAGAGAGATCGAATGGGCTAGTATTATCCGGCATAAAACCCCGGCTGATAGAGCCCCTGGAGAAAACTCCGGGATGTTGGCTAGATGAGCTGCCAGCAGTGCTGTGGAGTTTAAGAACAACTCCGAATAGATCAACAGGCTACACACCATTTTTCCTGGTGTATGGAGCAGAAGCTGTGCTTCCAACAGATGTAATACATGATGCACCAAGAATAGTGCTATATACTGAGGAAGAGGCTAAAGAAGCCAGAGAAAATGATGTTGATCTGCTAGAGGAAGCAAGGGAAATAACTCTGTCAAGAACAGCAGTATATCAGCAGAACCTCAGACGCTATCATGCGCAGAAGGTAAATCCAAGGAGATTTCAAGAGGGAGATCTAGTACTCCGGCTAAAGCAAGGAACAGAAGGCCGGCATAAGTTAACTCCTCCATGGGAGGGGCCATTCATTGTGAGCAGAACTCTGCACAATGATGCCTATTATCTTATAGATGCGCAGGACCCCAAGAAGAATAAGGCGGACAGGTCCGGAGAAGAAACCAAGAGGCCATGGAACATAGCTCTACTGCGCCCCTTTTACTCCTGAGCAACACAATGTATGTATTTCCATATTTTCCTTTGTATGCCGGCGTGTTGTGCCGGCACAAGACTAATGAATGAAATACCGGCATCCCGAAGAAGCCGGGTAACTAGCTCCGAGGTATATTTGTTGTTTATTTACAGTTTTTTGTTATATGCCGGCTGGCTTTATTTGAATGTTTCCTATGTCGGCCTAGTAATGTGTCGGCACCAAAGGCCACTCTTCGACTCAGCTGCTGTCCGAAACCCGGCTTCATGGCTAGCAAGAGTAGATGCCGGAGATTGTCTACACATGGAAAACGGCTAAGGAAATACAAAGCAAGCGATCCGACATTTTCGTTAAAGCTAAAGTTAAAATTTAAAGTGTCGGATGATTTGAAGTCTAAGTCTCAAAGTTAAAGTACTGTATGTTCGAGGAAGCAACCTTGAGACTCATACGTCGAAAGCCAATTGAGGTAGACAAGCAGCCAAGGTTGTGAAATTGAGGAAACAGGAAAACAACTCGGTGACTTAGCCAAAAGATGATCCGGCATTAGTAACAAGCAAACCAAGATAAAACTTGTTCAGGTAGCAAACCAAAGGAAATTAAACGTGTATATTACATCTGCACCCGGCATACCGGGGATCTGATAAAACTTAAAGTGTTTGTGCTGCAAAGTCAAGGACCAGGGGCAGAAGCAGAGGCGCCGGCTGGTGGAGCAGTGGCGGTGCAGATGTCGGCTTCAGGAGTGCCGGACCCAGCAGATGGAATGGAGCCATCACCTCCGCCCGGGGCAGATGCCTGTTCTGGGACATCAGTGTCGGCCTCTTCAGCTTCATCTTCATCCCGGCTGGAGTCGGAGCCCTCAGCAGCGGCGGATGTCCCGGCATCGTCCTTCTTCTCCGGCTCACGGATATCCCGAACGAAGGCGTCGGTGTCGGCATAGTCCACATAGCTGTGGGCCAGCTCCCGTCGGCGCCGGATGTGTTCCGGATCCGTGGTCCAGATGGATCCTTCGCGCACAGTGCGCAAAATCTCCAAGTCAGCCTTTTCATACCAGGACAAGAAGTAGCTGAGAGCTTCGTCAGCTCCAACCCTCGCGCCGGAATCTCGCCACTCCCGGAGGCGAACCTTGGCCAGCTGCAGATCGTTGCCGAGGTCGACGGGGTCAGTGGGAGTCCTTTGTCCCGGCCAGAGGGCAGAGAATGCCTCCTGGGCGCCATAGAAGAGTTCTTCAGTGTAGAGCGACATGGCGTTCTTCCGGGACTGCAGAGCCAACAGCTGCTCCGACATGTCCCAGTTGGGCAAGTCAACCGGAACACTCCGGTTTTCTCGATCCAACTGCAAAGCCCTCTCAACGTCTCCGACGGAAGCGGGAAACATGTCTGAGGAATAGAAACAATGTTAGCAAAAGGAGAATATGCCGGAGAGAATTACACTATGTCGGGAAGGATAAAGGGAAAGGATTTGAAGCTTACTGGCAAGGTCGGCATTCAGCTGTGAAGCTGTAACCTCCCATTTGGTGGCCTGCTCCTTCAGGCTATCCAGTTCAGCGTGGGCGTTGGAGGCATCAGTCTCGGAGATGACAAGCAGGGACTGGGTTTTCTTCAGTAGGCCCTCCCTCTGTTCCTTTTCGTCCAGAAGCTCGGTGATCCGGCCCTTCAGCTGCTCAACCTCGGCCTTGTGACCGGCATCCCGGTCGTCCAGTTGCTTGGCTACATCCACTGAGGACACACAGTCCTGGTGGCGTGCCTCCAGTGCAGCTTTCTCGTCTGAAAAGATTTGAAGTCAAAACAAGGATTTGAAGAAAGAAAACAGTGAAAAGATTAAAGGATTTGAAGTACAGAAGGATTAGTTCAAGGTTAAGAGGATCCGGCATACCAGTAAGTTCCTTCACTCTCTTGGCAAGCTCGGTGACTTGTGCTTCGGCACCAGCTGCCAAATGTCAGACAAAGATTAGGTGTCGGCATATTAAGATGTACCGGCCAGAGGACTATTGAGAAGGGCAAGGTATGTCGGCTGAAATTACCTTTCTGGGACAGCTCCAGCTGAAGCTTGCTATGCTCGTCGGATAACTTCCGATGCTCGCATACCAAGTCATGATACAGGTTGGCCCGGGTGTTGTTCATGCGCTGCAAAAGTGCCCGGATTTAAAATATCAGCAGAGAAATTCGGCATGGAAATTAAGTTGAAAATTCTATCAAGTGATCATTCTACTGAAGACCCGGCACAGGTGCTGCGCACCTATCCCGGCCCTCGGTGACTAGGATTTGAAGCTCGAAACGAGCTTATATCTCGGTCGAGAGGATTTGAAAGATAATTGAGATGTGAAATTGTAGAGACCCGGCACAGGTGCTGCGCACCTATCCCGGCTCTCGGTGACTAGGATTTGAAGCTCGAATCGAGCTCATATGTCGGAAAGTTAATTGCAAAAGCAGCTAAGTGCAAAAGGTCTTGGAAAATCCCGGATGTCCGTATCCCGGACAGCCGACATTTTCGGGGACTGGGGATATCTATATGTAAAGGACTTACGTTGGTGGCATCGGCCAGGCGATGAAGTCGTTGCTGAAGACTGAGAAGTTCGCAGGCAATAGGAATGGGCTTAGCGGCCAGGATATCAGCTGGGTTGCCGGTGGCCGAAGCTTCGGCCTGTTTCTTCTTGCTGCTGGAGTCCGCGGTGTCCATGCTGCCGGCGTCGTTCCACTTGGTGCAATGCTCCTTGAGAGACCCGAGGCTTTGGTTACTCTTTGTCACCAGGGGGATGATGCCCTCAAGTTCTGGCGTGTCGAAGAAGTTGCGCCGGTAGCCAGGCCGGGCTGCTGCCCTACCAAGATGCAGGGCCAGAGCAGAGCTGGTCCGAGGCGTTGCCTTAGGAGGAGCAGGGGCGGCGGATGGAGTGCCGGACTTGGTCGGCTGGATCTTCAATGTGCCGGACTTGGCCGGGGCAGAGGTCTTGGCCGGCGCCGTGGTCTTGGCCGGTGCAGGAGTCGTTTCAGCAGAAGGGGTTTTGGGCACGGGCTGTTCCGGTGCGGCCGGTGCATCTTGGCCAGCAGAGGCAGGATCCGGAATAGTACGGACTTCCGGCACTAAAGGGCCTTTACCCTTGATGTCTGCTCCGGCGTCTTCAGTTGTGCCGGCGTCGCTGGTGGGCGCGCCGGAGTCTGGTGCTTCTTGGTGGGCTCCTGTGTCCATGTGGACATCAGGAGCCGGAGGTTCCTGTTGAGCCCCCGAGTCCATGTGGACGTCGGGGGCAGAGGTGTCTTGTTCCGGCGGAGGAACGTCCTTCGCCGGGGAGGAGGTCTTGTCGGGCGCAGGCGAGGATGCCGGCGCCGGGGAGGTCGTGTGGCTGGCAGAGGGTATGTCGGAGGTAGCAGTGGCAGCGGGCTTGGTAACCTTCGGGTCGCCACTCAAGCCAGAAGCTTGTTCCGGCGCAAGAGGAGCTCTGAAAGAGAGAAAACACCAAGTCAGTAATACAAGCAAGAGATATGTCGGAGGAAATGCAAAGAAAAGGAAACTTACCCCGAGGCAACAGGCCTCTGTTTCTTCGATATGGGCACGCAGACCTTCTGCCTCTTCGACTTCTGAGGTGTGTCGGACTGGGGCTTCACCCCTCGCTTCCGGCCGGCACGTCCGCCGGTGGAAGGAGGTCCCTAGTTCAGAGGGGCGGCGTCGATAACCATATCGTCCGGGATAGCTGAGGACGGCATTGGAAACTCGTAAGCAATAGGTGTTTCTGGAAAGGCGTACGCAAGTGGCATCGGGTCATAGTACAGCAGGATCTCCTCGTCAGAATCAATCTCACTCCGGTCTTGAGTATAATGCCGGGATGAAGAGCCCTTACCCATGGCAGCTGCAGCACGGGTGCTCCTGGGAAGCTTATCCCAATGATCCGGATCTTCAACATCCGCAACAGTGCGGTCCGCCGCGATCTTGATCCGGGAGTTCTCCATGGTTTGGAAGCTGAATTTCTGTATAAACAGCAAAGTCAAGTATTCGGACAAGGAAATATGCCGGTGGTAGAGGTATGTCGGATCAATATGATATGTGTCGGCAAACAGACATGTGTCGGCTTAAGTATCTATGTGCCGGACATGGACTTTATGTATTGGATAAGATGGTTTACCGTTGGGGCGGGCCTATCCCGGCTGTATGGTTCTAGCCCCCAGGCAAAAGTGGCCTGAGAGGACTTGCAGACATCCTTAATCCGGCGCAGAATGTCGGCCGGAGTCAGCTCGTGTGTGGAGTGCCGGTTGGGGTCCATTGGCCCGCTCATCTGGCAGATCTTGTGCGACCGGCGCTGCAGAGGGGAGACGCGCCGGCTTATATAGCAGGCCACCAGGTCTTGAGGAGTAAGACCGGCATCCAGGAGCTCGCCCTTAACCCGGTGAAGCGCATTCACCGGCATCACCGAGTTCTTCGGGTTGTAGGTCCAGTTCGTCATAGCCAAGGGTGGCTCGTCCACAAATGGCGGCAGGTTGAGCAGATCCTCGTCGGTGGTGTTCTTGACGTAGAAGAAGCTTTTCTGCCACTTCTTGCAAGATTCCAGGAGTTCCACCTTGGGGAAGTCCGAGCCCTTTCGGGACATGATGGTGGCCGCGCCGCAGAGGGTCATGGGGCGGTCCTTCTTTTCCTGGGCCGTCTCCGGCGGGTCGTCCTTGCTCCGGGGCGGCTCTTGGACGACTTGCTTCCGCAGTTGGAAGTACTTCGCCCAGCCTTGAGTAAGGGGCACTATGCCGGCATAGCCCTCGCAAAAAGCAGCGAAGGCGGAGAGGATCATCACGGCATTGGCCGGGATATGATGAGGTTGTAGGTCGTAGGTGTTGAGGAAGTCCCGGAAGAAGTCCGATGCCGGCAGGCCGAAGCCACGCTCGAAGTGGGCGAGGAAGACGACGCGTTCGCCAGGCTCAGGTGCCGGCACAGTTTCTCCTGCTGGTAGCCGGCATGCTACGCCCTCCGGGACTCTCCTGGTGGAGGTGACCCAGGATATGTCGGCCGGAGTAACCTCCGACCCCTCCCAGCCGGAGCGTCCTTGGGCTCGGGCCGAGGTATTTTCCTCAGAGGCCGAGGTGCCCGTCATGCTTGAAGATGCCATCTTAGTGGCCGGGACAAGGCGTGAGAGCCGGAGTCCCGTGATGTTATTCCTATCAAGGCCAGAGAAAAGAGGGAGGTTAGTCTCTCCGGCATACCACTCTCCCCAAGGTTAGCAGAAATCAAAGATCTACCGAGCCAGTTAAAACAGGAAACAAATAAGGGTAAAAATTCTAAGGAAGAACACCTGTGAGCGCTGTTAGCGATGCTAGTCGAATCCAGAGAGGAACTGCACTAGATCTATGCGGATATGGCTACCAGTGCGAAGTTATAAAAAGCGTGAAGGAGGAAGAACAGAGGGAGGTCTCACCGGAGCTTGGCCGGCGACGATGGAGCGGCGGCGAGCGTGCAGGAAGAGTTTCAATCTCCCTGCAATGTCGCGAAGGAACGGTGTGGCAGCGGCGACGTCGTCGACGGAGATGTCGGGCGCCGTCGAGCGTCGGCGTCGGCGGGGAGCAGGTCGGCTGCGGCGGCGATGCTGCTCTTCGGACCGGCGGTGAAGCGCAGGAGGCAAAGGAGCAGGGGAGGAAGACGATGGTAGGGGGGGGGTAAAAAGATAAGTCTACCCCCGCCGCCCTATTTATATGTCTGCCAAGTCAGGGTCGTGGGGATCGTGGGGATCGTGGGAGTGTTCCACTCCCCCGACCGTTCCTGCAGAGAGTCGCCACGTGGCGGCACGGAGTGGGGCGGCGGTTCCGGTAACTGTGCCATGACGCAATGATGGCGAGGAGTAACTGCACTGTGAACCGTCACATCGTGGGTGACTGTTCGAGGTGGCAGGGCAGTTACAAGTTTCGATGCAAAGCTGTCAGGCATGGCTTCTCGAGGAAGACTCGTCTATATGTCGGATTAATTGCCCGATGTATATGTTCCGTCCGGAATACCCTCGGGACCGGCCGGAATAAGTTTTGGAACAGGAACAGAGGCCGGGATATGTGCAGATGTGCCGGCATATAAATCTGATCGCCGGGGCATAATGAAGAAAGGTATGTTGAACCTGTCAAGGCTCCACAGTTATGACTGGGGAACCTCGGCAGCTTCGGGGACTAGTGTCGGGGGGATGACCCCCGGTAGGGTCAAGAGACTAGAAAGACACAAAGTCTATGGTTGACTTTTATGCCGGTTGACCAAGAAAAGGCCTGGCCGGAATATAGGAGTATCGGCCATGCCGGCATATATGTATATCCCGGCTGGTGTCTGGATATGCCGGTATGGCCGGAATACTAGTATAGGTGTGCCGGCATATACTCAGATATGCCGGCCTAACCATTTGGTGTGTTGTGCAGGAGCAGGGGAGGCCGGATTACCCGACCCTCGTAGGTCGTTGGTCCGGCATATAAGTCCTGGGTATGGCCAACGGTCATATCCGGGATACTTAAGTCAACCAAGGTGTCACATCCCTACAATCAAGGAAGAAAACATCCAAGCATGGTAGCAGAGTAAGATGGCAGGGTGCACAGTGGAGGTTACCTACCCTCACTGTGCACAAGTACGAGCTTACCGCACAGAGGTAAGGCCACAGTTCAAAAGGTACAAGGTACAGGGATATGGCGTCCCATCGAGAGCAATCAGGGGCGAAGTCAAGGGTCTCTGCCATCGTCACCAGCTCCTGTTTGGAGTGTAGCCCGTGTCTTGTGGTCTTGTATGACCGTTGTAACCCTGGCCACCACTATATAAGGTGGCATAGGGAGCCCTGGTAAAGGGTTGGTTGGTCACTCTGTGTTCCTACACTTAGCAGCTCATCTTCCTTCTCTAGCAGAGAGCTTGGAAGCACCATTGTTGTGTACTACATCGACCCAAATATACAATCAGTAGAGCAGGAGTAGGGGTGTTATCTCCTTATGAGAGCCCCGAACCTGGGTAGATCAGTGCCTCTTTCTGTCGTGCTTTTTAGCTCGTTCCCCTCTCCCGAATCCTCCAGCATCTAGTTCGGCCCCCATTTAAGCCATCCTATGGCATATGTTGTTTCACCACGACGACAGCTTTGACGCTTGTACTTCTTGGATATTTCTTGGGATGATGCATGGGAATCCCCAAGCTTGAGCTTTTGTCCATTCTTCATCTCATCTCATCATTCTCCAATCCCTACACTTGAAAACTTCCTTCATACAAAACTAAACACAATTCTATTAGCAACATTAGTGTAGCATAACATATAATCAACCTCTTTTTGCTTCAGGTGTCAACACAAAACCACCACATATAAAGCATATACTACTGTAGCAACTTTCCCAAATGTTCCATGATCAAAAGAACTCAAAAGAAAGCGATAAAGCGGCAAACACAAATATTGGCAGAAATCTGTCAAAACAGAACAGCTGAAAAAGGTCGAATTTTTGAGGGGTTTTCTGTTGCTCAAATAAAAAAGTGTTCAACTAATAAAAGTTTGGATATAACCTGGGGCATATGCACAAGAAATCACAGGTCCAAAAGATATACAGAGAATTTATACGAATTTTTACGGTGCAGCACCGAAAACTGTTTCAGGACAGCAACATCCCCAAATCTTACCTTACTCAAATTAGAGGCTTCTCTTGGCACAACAACAAAATAAAAAGGATAAGGAGCGGTCATTACAGTAGTAATGGCTTCCAAGACTCAAATAAAAGAAAAATTACTGAAAATAAACAATGGGTTATCTCCCAAGAGTGCTTTTCTTTAACGCCTTTGAGCTAGGCGCAGTAATTTGCAAAGATGCTCATGTGGGCGCCATATACGAGCTTGAGGCAAAGGCGCCATATAGGAACTTAAAGCAATAGAGAGCATCAAAAATCAAATGTGAAAGACATTTATATCTGAACCACTTCCTATGAAAAATAGTCTTGTAAAGAGACAAGTCATGAAAGCGCAAAGCAAAAAGCATAGGAAGGCAAAACAAGTACAACTTCAAGAATTGCAACATAAAGAGGGGAAACTCAATATTGTTGAGGTCCATCAAACCATGTTTCCCTCTCTCGTAATAACTTTCAGTAGCATCATGAATAGAACTAACAATATAACTATCATTTAAAGCATCCCTATCACGAGCCACATGCATAAAAGGATTAATACTCCCTACATGAACAATAGTAGTAGGAGCAGATTCAACAGGATAATTATTCTCATCACCATAATCATCAAAAACAGGAGGCATATTGTAATCATAACTAATTTTCTCCTCAAAAGTAGGTGAACTGAAAATATTATACCCATCATCACAAGCTAGAGAACTACTATGTCGCAAAGCATACTCATCAAACATTTTATCATAAGAAGGAACATGGATAGCACTAATGGTACAACAATTATTAACCTTAGAATTGGTACCAAAAAGATTTTCAATATCAAAAGTAGAGTGCTTTTGCCAATCATGATCACTAACATAGGTAACAGGCATAGGAACATCATCCCAATCAGAATTATCATAATCTATAGCAGGATCATAAAGCTTAGGGGAAGATACCGTGTCCTCTCGCCTCTTACTCCTCCTCCTCTTCTTCTTCTTATTCTTCTTCTTACTCTATCCTTTAGAAGGGAGAGACTTGAAGGGCATCTTCTCCACATAATCTGGCTTGCTGACAGAAACAACAGAAGAAACTTTGGAGGATTCCTCCTCTCTATTAATAAGATCGAAACATCTATTAGTCCTATCATAGCTTGGCAAAACATCATGTTTAATAAGATCTTGTAAGTAAGTATTTGCGAGGCAATCTTTAGCACAATAGAGATGACAACCACGAAGGGTGCTATTAAGATCAACATCATTCATGTCTACCAAAGCAATCTTTCTAGATATCTCTTTACAATTCAAAAACAAAGTAAGCTCATCATACTGATTGAAAGTAATCTTATCATCACAATACAAATCTGCGATACTCGTTCGATTAATTGGGCATTGAAAATTAAAGTTCCCCTTTTCACCACAAAATTCACAAAGAAAAGGATAAAGCTCACAAACCCATTCACCAAGCACATCTAGATCCTTGAGCCACATGCTGGTTTCTTCATTTGCGTGGGTGATGCAATAATCTTCCTTGTTGTAACTCTGTTCACAAAGTCTATGTATTCCACAAAAATTAACATGCTTATAAGAAATAGTACTTTGAGAAGTTTGAGCATGTTTATTGCAATCATCAACAACAATATCACTTTCTATGCAAGTGTCCTTAAAAGGTTCATGATACACGTCCCCATTTCCTTTAGGAACATTCATATGGGAAGCAAAGGCTTTAAAGCAATCAACCATAATTTGAGGATCAAGACCATATTTAGCACTAAGCTCTTGAAAAGTAGCAGTTTCAGCGAAAGACTTAATGCAATCAAACTCATAATTCATACCTGATCTTTTACCTTTGTCGTTTTCCCATCCTTCAGCATTCTCTTGTATACGGTCAAGAAGTTTCCACTTAGCATCTTCCTTCATATGAGTGAATGATCCAAAGCAAGAAGCATCCAAATAATCCTTATCTGGAAGAGTAAGCCGTGCATAAAAATTATCAATAACAATATTGCGGGGAAGATCATGAATAGGACATTTATGCATTAGTAACTTCAATCTTCCCCAAGCTTAGGCAATGCTTTCTCCCTCATGCGGATGAAAATTATAAATATAATTCCTATCTTTATAAACCTGACTAGAAGGATAGAATTTAGAATAAAAGAGAGGTTCAATTTCCTCCCAATCAATAGATCGGCCATCCTTCAATGTTTTATACCATTCCTCAGCTCTGCCTTTCAGCAAAAAAGAGAATAGCTTCTTCTTAACTTGGTTCATTGAAATACCTGCACACTGGAACAACTCGCATAATTCATGTATAAAGAGCAGATGATCACCAGGATGGACAGTTCCATCTCCTAAATAGCAGTTATCCCTAATACGTTCAACAATCTTCATAGGTATTTTAAAAGGATGGGGAGCACAAGCATCATTAGAAACATCACATATGGGAGATAAAATATCATCAGAGCAACCTTTCTCCACTAAAGCTGGGGGACTAAAGATATCATACTCAACAAAACCAGCTTCCCCAAGCTTAGACTTTTCTATAGCATTAGCATTAACAGTATTCAAAGCATTCGTACTAATAACATTGCTATGCGAAATAAGCTCCAAAGGATTTTCAATTTTCTCTTCAAATCTAAAATCAGGAAAAAGACTAAAGAACTCTTTGTTTTCCATTAAGCCTAACTAGTGAAAATAAAAACAAGAAACAAAAAGATGTAATTGCAGAATCTAAAGGAAATAACTCCGAGCACTCACACAAGAGGATGCGAGTACCTTTTACCTTACCTCCCCGGCAACGGCGCCAGAAAAGAGCTTGATGTCTATGCACTTCTATTCTTGTAGACACTTGTTGGGCCTCCAAGTGCAGAGGTTTGTAGAACAACAACAAGTTTCCCTTAAGTGGATCACCCAAGGTTTATCGAACTCAGGGAGGAAGAGGTCAAAGCTATCCCTCTCAAGCAACCCTGCAATTACGATACAGAAAGTCTCTTGTGTCCCCAACACACCCAATACACTTGTCAGATGTATAGGTGCACTAGTTCGGCGAAGAGATAGTGAAATACAAGTGGTATAGATGATTATAAGTAGCGAACGTGATGTGAAATAAATATCGCTGCGAGCAAACAAGTAACAAAACAGGAAGTAAACGGTGTGCAATGCTTGGAAATAAGGCCTAGGGATCATACTTTCACTAGTGGACACACTCCCAACAATATAACATGAATGAACAAATAAACAACTTCTCTCCACGATGGTACTCTGAATTACTCTCCTATTGAATAACACTAATCGTTGTGTAGTGGCTACAGAACCACCCCTTAAAGTTCATCAAGTACTTGACAAACACCACTCATAGAGACATCCAAATCAGATCACAACTGAAGATAGAAATCATTGCAACTTAGACCAAGTACTAACACGGTGCACACACTGTCAACATTACACCATGAAAGGAGGAATAGATCACTCAATACTATCATAGTAATAATTACTCTCATAATCCACAAGAGATCACGATCATAGCCTAAACCAAGTACCACCACGATGCACACACTGTCACCGTTACACCATGGCAGGAGGAATAGATTACTTTAATAACATCACTAGAGTACACTATAATAATTAAGCATAGGAGTAGCATAATATCTGAATAATAACATCTACTTGTTCAACATGATACAAAGCTCACGATCACATAAAGATCACATCATGGGAGAGAGAGGTGAACCACATAGCTACCGGTAGAGCCCTCAGCCCCGGGGATGAACTACTCCCTCCTCATCATAGGAGACAGCAAGGTTGATGGAGATGGTGGTGAGGTCGATGGAGACGGCGGAGACGGCGATGGAGACCGATGGAGATGGCTCCGGGGGCACTTCCCCGTCCCGGCAGGGTGCCGGAACAGAGACTTCTGTCCCCCGAAATTCGTCGGCGACGGCGGCGGAGCTGCGGAACTGTTTCTGGAAAATTGCCGAATCCCTTAGGGTTTTCCGTCCCGAGGCTTTATATAGGCGAAGGGGCGTCGCGAGAGGGCAGCCAGGGGCTCCTCACACATGGGTGGCGTGGCCAGGGCCTGGGCCGCGCCACCCTAGTGTGAGGGCAGGCCCTGGCCCCTCTCCGGCTCTCTTTTGGATGTCTGGATGCTCCCGGGTAAAATAAGACTTCAGGAACTTGTTTCGTCCAATTCCG
Organism: Dactylis glomerata; assembly: GCA_007115705.1. Taxonomy (NCBI): domain Eukaryota; kingdom Viridiplantae; phylum Streptophyta; class Magnoliopsida; order Poales; family Poaceae; genus Dactylis; species Dactylis glomerata. Next base: position 7,553,221 of record QXEO01000923.1, on the reverse strand, counting down.
AGAATATTTCCTGTGTATCACTCTGAAACACAAAAATAGCAGAAAACAGGGAACTGGCACTGTGGCAACTTGTTAATAGGTTAGTTCCGGAAAATGCATAAAAGTGCCACGAAGTGTAACGAAACAATAGGCAAATGGTGTAAAAACAAGCATGGAGCATCAAAAATTATGGATACGTTGGAGACGTATCAGTGTATAATGCACTAGCTACGACCACCGACTCGTAAGTCTTAGGTCAATGCAGTTTTATAATCATTTCTTCAAAGATTGCTTTTATTTAGAAGAACTATGTCCGTCAGCCTTCACAGGTTGATTAGAGCTTCGATGGGCTCCTTTCCTGCCGCGTTCGCAGCTCCTTCCCGGAACAGGGAGTATCTTGATACTTTTTGTACACTCTGCAGAGGTGGTCACTTGTACCCATGAGAGATCAACACTTTGCTGCACAACCGGGCATACTTTCCCGTCCATACTTCTTTTTGTATGGGGCCCAGTTGATGATCCAAGCCAATCACCGTTCTTCTCCGCGACCCCGCAGACCCACCCTTTTGTAAGTCCATCCTCCCCTATACCCATATGCAGACCGATTGGCGCACTGGTCCTCCCCTTTACACTATGGATGACCCCATAGGTAGACCGATCTGGACCCCCGGTGCCCTCCCCTATACAATATGGATAGACCGGTCTGGATGACCGTTACAATCCATCATAGATTAATTAGCCAGCTTGTCCCCCCTATACTATAGGCAGCCCGACAGGAATACATTTCCCCCCTGTGCACTATAGTAGCCCGCGCAAGACAACACTCGACTACTGATCCGTTGGCATGCGAGAGGAAAAAGATACAGCTGACTTCTCCGTCCCATTCCAGATCTCATGGTTGACCATTATTTACGGCGCTAGAATCACTGGCGACATTTGTTATTAGTCCTAGGTGAACTTTCCAGTTGCAGTGGAACCTCCACCATACTCTTACCATGGTCCCGCAGCCCACCATCCCAGGGCAACAACCATTACGGTCGAAACCACTACTTCATGTTATTTATGAAGACAGAACCTTTTGCTTTTAAATGCAGTAATAATAATACCACCGGTATATTTGCAAGTAATTTGCTAAAAGTAATCAAGAGATATGAGCAAGAGTGAACTTGCCTGCAAACTGCAAGGTAGTGCAATTGGATTTGTTGAAGTGACCCGGGACCTCGGGTTCTAGAAAACAACATCATTGTCCAATAAGGGCAATGTTTAAAGATTCAAAAATCCATGCTTTATGGTGTGTTGGAATTATTCCCCCCCCCAGAAATGGTTTATTTACTTATTAAACTTGATATATTCTTTTTTATGATTTTAAAGAATATATGTTATGGGTAATTTCATTCAAGGATATTTATCAAATATTCTTGAATGGAATTTTATTTAAGAATTGCCAAATTTGCTTAATTGCATAATTTTTATTATTTTCAGGCCAAAACAATTACTCCTTTTTCTTTTGTGTAATTGACTTATGAGATGATTTTATTTACTTAATGGATTCAACTTATAAAAAGAGCTAAAAATAATTGCTTGTTATTTTTAGTTTATAATTGGTATTTTTCTAGATTTATTTTTAAACAGATTAGGGTTTTTCTTAAAGGTTTTTGGCTCAAAACAATTAAATCAAAAATAAAAAGGTCAGCTGACAGCCTGGGCCCACCGGTCAGTCCACCCAGGTGGTTTGATCGAACCGGCTCGGCCCAGCCTAGCCGCCCCCCTCACTCTCTCCCCCTCTCGGTCGAAACCCTAACCCTATCCTCTCTCTGGCGATTCGCGTCGCCGACGCGCTCCTCGCCCAGCTCCGGCGAGCTCCGGCGAGATCCGCCGCCGCCCCCTGGCGCCTCTGCTTCACCTCGTTGCGCTCTTCCTCCAGACCGCGGGGTTTCGTCACCCCCACCTCCAATCGCCGCCATCGCCATCGAGCTCCACCCCAGTAGATCTTGCCCTAGTGGCTTGATCTACTCCGGCGAGCTTGCTGGAGCTTCTTCCCTCGATTGGCGGTGCTGGTGGTGATCTCCTCGTCGTAGCGTCGGTTGGACGGCTACCGCAACCCCGACGCCGCCGCCGTGCTGTGCTCGGCCGCTCGGCCGAGAACATGTCGCTGCCTCCTCGTCGGTGCAGCTTCTGGAGGGTGGCCTTGCTGCCACAACTGTGGCTGCGCCATCGTGTCGCCGCCATGGTCTTCCGCCATGCTCCTCTGTGAGCACTCCAGTGAGTTCTTCTTCTCCTCCTAGCTTCTGTGCTCTATCTTGGTGGCCTGGCCAGCGAGCCAGGCATGCTTGCCTATGATGTGCTATGCTGTTGTTGCTGCTCTGCTCAAACTTGTGCTGCTGCTGCTGTTGTGGTTCTACTCGAGCTTGTGCTGTGATGCTCTGTATGCTGTGCAAGTGTCAGTGCAAGATTCAGTTAAGAATTTCTTAACTGAACTTGATATGTTTAACTGGGGATTTTCCCCAGTGCTGTTAGTTTGATCATATGTCTGTGATGCTAGATTGGCTGCTAGTGATGTGATTATCAATTGTCTAATTGATGCCCTCTGGCTTGCAGTGCAAACTGCTGCCAGTTAATTTCATATGATTATCCTCATGATGATGATAACATGCTGAGCTTGAGCTTGTTATGATTCTGTTGCTTTTTATGAACTGAAAACCTCTTTCAGTGATGATTGCTTTTATCAAGCAATTCATGCTTGATTTGTATGCTGCTGAAGGTTTTTGTTGCTTTCTAAATCATGTTATTCATTGACAGCATGCAACTGTTATTATTAGGTGTTGATTGTTCTTCCTCCATGTGAGGTTCACAATCTTTGCTTGATAATTAAATTGGATGGCTGCTGTTAGTGATGTTAAACATGCTTGGTGGATTTTATCAGTGGCTAGATCATCATATTGTGCAATAACTTTACTGATAAGAACAGATCTTCATGATGATCTTAGTATTAGCCTAGGATGCATGGTCTGAGGCTTTTACTCTTGCTGATGCTTGTTGATTTGCTTCCTACTGGCTAAATCTTCCTATGAAGATTTTACAGAGCACTTCTATGTAAGTCTAAGGAGAAAAACCTCCCCAAACCTCCTAAGTATTCTGCTTTGCAGAAGGATTTGGTGCTGAGGGTTTCATTGCTGTTATTTTCTTGTATATGCAAGAATTTGGATGCTTGCAAGGTTTTACTCATGGCTATGCAAGTCCTAGTTACACCTTCGTCTTGTGCTGGCTTTGATGAGTGGCTGTGGTGATGTTGATGATGCTTTTTGGTTGAGCTTGATTACTGGCTCCTGTACTTGCCCTGCTCCTCCCAGTGGCTTGCCCTGCACCTCCTTGTGCTTGCCTTCCCACCTTGCCTGCCCTTCACCTCCCAGGTGCTTGGCTTGCTCCTTGCTGCTCCTGATCTTGTTTAAGTAACCATGTTGCTTTGGCTTTGGCTATTGGTTTTAATTGGTGAGGTGAATTCCCTCCTGATGCTCAACTCATGAGCAGAGAGAACTTGTGCTGAGCTATGGTGCTGTGTGCTGGTGCTGGTGCTATGGTGTGCTGGTGCTGTGTGCTGGTCGACTAGGGTTCTTAGTCGACCAGTTTCACACACAGTGCTCTCTTTTATACTTCTCCCTGAGTTCTGGTGTCTTGACACCTCCTAGCATGCATCTGGTGACCAGCTGCTTGCTTGCTTGGTGGCTTGGCCGGCCAGATTGGTTCAAGGCAGATATTTTGGGTGTGAGTCATGTTGATAAGATCAACACTTTGATGATTATCAACAGTATTTTCATTTAACTGTTACTGCCACTTGTATTACCTTGGTGGCATTTCTCTTTGTATTCTCCTTTTTGTGCAGGTGATAAGAAGAATGAAGAAGAAAAGAAGAATGATTTGATGATCAAGATAGTTTAGGATTTAATCATAACTTGTATTTTCTTTTCTTCTTTATTTTCTTTTTAGCTTCAGATTGTAACATTCTATGAATGTCCATTGTTGTAATATTCTTTTATTCATAGACATTATAAAGACAATGTATTTTGTGTTGGTAATTAATAAAGTCCAAAGTTTTTCTTATTTGAAATATTTATCCTTTCTAAATGTGCTATTGGAATTTAAGTTAAGTTCAAATTCAAATTCAAGTCTTAATTTTCAAATGTCCTTTAAGCTTTAGTCATTCAACTTAATTGTTTCCCACAAGCAATTGATCAAAAGAGGTCATGTCCAAATCCTTAACACTTCGAGAGTTCACCATTCCCCCTCGAAGAGAGATTCGATCACTCTTAGGTTTTAGTAACAAAAGCGTGAAAAAATCCCATAATTTCAGATGAAATGCACAAAACCCCTCTATTCTACCCCGGAGTTGTCCTACGTGCTGGGACATTACAGTTTCTTACTGAGGGAAAACTCGCAGCTGTACTCATCAAACCTTCCTCTTGGGGTTCCCAACTGAACAGTGATTTACACTATCACACACCGCCACAACAAAGATTTTTTCTGGCGCCGTTGCCAGGGAAAAAGAAGAAGAAGCTCCTACATCAGCTACACATTCCCACGTCAACTTGGCACCATCAAACTTCACAGTCGTTTCTCGGCTGCTCCAGCTTGGGGCAAGCTAGCTCTAACAATAGAGAGGGTGTCTCTACAACACCTGATCGTTAGGCAAGCCTACAGGACAAGGGAAATGGCACGGGAGATTCAAGTGCATCTGAAGATGGCACACTATTGCGGTCCAAGAGGCCCATCCGGACCAACCCACGAGTTGTTGGACCCGAATGGCACAAGTAGTGTACATAGCTGGAGAAGGACCGAAAAAATGACATCCATTGGGATCACAATGGCGAACCGTTCTCGTCTGGCATCCTTTCTTCTGCTTGTCATCCCCTTTCCATGGAACTCGAATTCTAATTTGTATCAAGATATTGTGATATAATACAATAGATCCTGAGTGGAACCCTAACACATGATATCAGAGCCAGCCCACCACCCTCTCCAAAAAAAAATCCCCGCTCCGGTGTCGATCATTGAGACTCGTAGCCAAAAAGCAGCGAGAGAAACGAGTGAATATGCCATGGATGATAGCACCAAGGAAATCCTCAAGCACCTCTAGGGCTTGATAAATGTGACGACCTCAAATTTGATACAAATTCGAAGTGCCCGTTATGTATTCCACCGCAATCCCAGAACCGTTGTTGCGATATACATAACGTAGTTGGTAACCAGCTCCACAGACATTACAATACGATGGTTCAAATACAATGGTCATATAGACCAAGTCATATTACAACACAATATAGCAGCGGAAATAACGTCTTCGGCCCATGCCTTCTCCCTACAGGCAAATGGCGACTCACGGAGACGAGCTTAGTTCTGGTACTCTTCTTCATACCCTTCCTCCGGATATTCCTCCCCATAGTCTGGCCAAGTTGATAGCCAGGGACACAGCCGTGAGTACATTGGATGCACTCGCAAACCATCTTATAAATGAAAAGATGAAGTAGATATGCAAGGTTGGGTATAGTGGACTAAGCACTAAGTTGGTTTGCAAAAGCTAGTTTTATTTCCCAAGAATGCTCATTGGTAGAAAAGAGGTTTAGTTCTCTAAGTTCATTCTAAAGAGGAACTTCAATGTGTCAAGATCACGGTCAAGTCATGTCAATTCAAATTCATGTCATTCACCAAGTTTACCCTTGTTATTTTTAGTCTTGACAAAAGCCAGGTAGAGTTTGCCAACCGTCCATGACCGAGGACTCGGCTATTCGAATAGTTTGAAATCTCTGCAGAGGGGTACACTTTACCCACAAGATTCGATACATCTGCCGGGAGAAATCCACGGTTCGCCATACACAAAGGTATGCGGATTTCAGATAATCAAACAAAACCTTTCACTTGCTCATCCTAGTATAGGATCCTTCCCTAGAGCCCGGAATACGGAATCCCGCTCCGGCGCCTCTAGTTATGCCCATCCCGGAGACCGGGTTAGTGGAATCCACCTGGTCAAGAAGTATCCGCCCGTGGAGTCCTTCCATGAAGATTTGATGCAAGACCTCCCATACTAAGATAAACAAGCTACGGATTAAGCCCCTTCCCATATAGGGGTAACGTGGTTGTACGTTATAATTGGCACCCATGTACATCACTCGTTGTCAATTGAGAAATACATTTCATAGTTCTTAGTCAAGATTATTTTCTTTCATAAAGCCATCATGTAGGAGCAATCTCCCATTTCAATTTTCAATGTCAAGTCACCACCTTTCAAATGGGGTTCCTCCAGAGATAGCCTCAACTTTTATTAGCGACTAAGCAACTACATTGAGTGATAGTACTACTACTAGGGTTGGATAAACTCAGCTTGATGCTCTTGATAATCAAGACATCAATATGCTTCTATCATTCTACTCTAACAATTCAATCATGCAATTTACTTAAAACAAGTAGAATGCAATATTAAAACTAGGTAGTGGGAGTATGAATCAAAAGATGGCTTGCCTTGGTTGGCAAAGTGTCCGGGGTTTTCTTCTTCTTCTTGATAATAATAATCCCCTCCAATATCCTCCTCGGCAACACTAGCGTCTAATAATGAATAAACACAAAGCACACCATCACTTCACCAAGCTAACAACACACCAAGCACACATCTTTGTTTGCTAACCAAAGCATTCATGTTGCATTTTTAGGGTGTTGGAGTGTAGGTATTTGGTCTAAGTTTTCTTCAAGTGTGCAAGCTAGATTCTTTACTAAGTAGCAAAAGTGGTTCACTTGTGCAGCATTGGGGTTGATTTAGGGTTAGTAAGACAAGTTTAAGTGGGAAAGATCCACTAAGTGAATTGGTAAGGAGGGCAAATAATTCTAAGTGTGCACTACTGATCTATCATTTTATGCTAACAAATAGGTTTGGGTTAGGGTCTAAATGATCACACTAATATGGTTTGGGGTAGATTGGTGTTGACTAACAGTAAGAGGGGTCATTAGCAAGTTCACATTTTTAATTTTCATGATTTTTGATGGCTTAACTAATTTTCTAGAAATCTTTCATTAATTAACAAGCTATGGTCACACTATTCATAACCATTTTAATTCCTAACTTATTTTGAATTCTAACCAGGACTGTTGGACAGAGTATTTCATAAGCTTTCCAACGAATATTTATTTGCTAGATTTGGCTTTGTAAAACTCTAGGAATTAAAGTTTGAAAATAACATTTGAAACAGGTTTGAAATAAATGAAAAGGGCGGGAATTAATTAAAAACGAAACGGACCGCTTCTAAACCTCCTGGGCCCAATTCAGTCAAAAGCCGAACGGGCCGGCCCGATACCGTTTCGCGCGGGAAAAAGAAATAAAAAGGGGACTGACAGGTGGGGTCGCGATGTCAGCCCACTTAACAAATCCCGAATCGGTAAGTTGTCGTCCGATCAAGATCTAACGGCTCGCGATCGTCTTCTTCCTCAGCACGGGCGGGAGCTCACCTGCGAGTAGCGACGATTGTTCGACGGCGAGGGCGAGGCGTAGGGGAAGCAGAGCTCGTCGGCGACGTGCGGGATCGGCGGCGGTGCTCCTCCTCTTCCGATTCCCTGCAGCAGCGAGCTCCCGGGTGGTCGGACGCGGCGGCGCTCCGCTCGTCCAGTACTGCGCCGGCGAGGCTGGCTACAGCGAAGCAGAGCGAGAGGGAGTGAGCGGCGATGTCTGGGAGGTAGCTGGGGATGAGGTGCGTTCCTTCGTTTGATCGGGGGGGGGGGGGGCTTTATATAGCCTCAGGTGGCCGGGAGCAAGGCGACCAGAAGCTTGCCGTCGCGGGGGTCCTGGCGGCGTTTGAAGCTTGCTCCGGTCACGGCGGCCTCGGGGTGGTGCTGGGCTGGTGTCGACTCGGCTGCGGGGTGCTGTGGGTCTCCTCTGGCGCCTCCAAGCTGGTCGGCATCGCTCGGGACAAAGGGTTACTGGGAGGGGTCCTGGGTGCGTTTCTCCTCCTCCCTCCTCTTCTTACGGCTTGGGTCGGGCCTGGGGGTGCTGGACTCGACCGAGGGGGTGTCAAAGAGCATGGCTACAGGCGTGGAGCGAACCAGAACAGTGATCAACACAGTAGATCAAGATTTGGTTGATTCATCTCTGCCAGTGTTCGACGAAATGCCTGCAAGAACTCAAAATTCGAATTTTTCAAATTTGACACTTTGGGTGCTCAACATATTGGATAAGGTACCCTGTCATATTTTTGTTCTGGAGAAAGAATGAGTTTTGCAAAAATTTATATTTCAAATTTGATATGGTTTCTGTTTCAGATTCAAACTTTGGCTCAAGTTTGAGTGATGTTCCAGTTTGAAATTTTGACAAATGCTTGTTGGTTGAGTTAGTTCATAACTTGTTTAAGCTCAACTAAAAGGTTAAACCTGCAGGTGAGCTGTAGATTTCTTAATCTAATGGCTCAAAGTGGTGCAGTCAATAACAAATCCTAGATCATTTTAACTTTATCTCTTTCTTACCTATTTTGATTTCTTGTTTCTTTGCTTCTTATAAACTTTCTCAATTGATTCTGTTAGTTCACTTAGAATTATCTAACCAATGCTCAATCAAAAATAACACACATAAAATCATAGAATACACATAATAGAAAATACATGTATGCATGAAATAATGAATAAAAAGTTTTATTTGGGTCCAAAATTTGGTACTTGATTTAATAAGAAGTGGATTACAATTTCTGAGTTGTTACAATCTTCCCCCCTTAAAAAGAATCTCGTCCCCGAGATTCACTAATTAAGAACTGAAAAGATTGGGAAACTCTTTCTGAAGGTAATCTTCTCGTTCCCAAGTAGCTTCATCTTCGGTGTGATTACTCCACTGAACTTTCAGAAATTTGATGCTTCGGGTTCGAGTGGTTCTATAAGCTTCCTCGAGGATACGGATAGGCATTTCACGGTAGGTCAAATCCTTGTTGATGTCCACAAAACGGTGATCGATATTCTTGAAGATTTCGGGCTTCTCCGGAACTTCCAGACATTTCCGAAGTAACGACACGTGAAAGACGTCGTGTACTTCAGACAATTCAGGGGGCATTTCCAACTGATAAGACACTTCTCCTCTACGGTCTAGTATCTTGAATGGTCCAATATATCTTGGTGCAAGCTTTCCTTTTACTTGAAACCTTTGCATTCCCTTGAGGGGTGATACTCTGAGATAAACAAAATCTCCAATCTGGAAGGTCAGTTCTCGACGTCTCTTGTCGGCATAACTCTTTTGTCTTGATTGGGCTGCCTGGAGGTATTCACTTTTTGCCTGGTTTTCAGTTTTGGAAGATCCAAACATTTTTCAATATTTGAGCAAATTCGAATGTTGAACAAATTTGAAATCTAAACAATTTTCAAAATTTAAATACTTTAAAATTTTGAACAATTTTAAATCTAAACTTTTTACATTTGATTTTTTTTCATATTTTTTACATTTTTTAAATTTAAAAAATTGTAAATCGGAAGTTTATAAAATTTGAACTATTTCGGATCTAAACATTTTTTGAAATCTAGATATGTTTCAAATCTTAACAAATTTTAAGTGTAAACATTTTAAAATTTTAGTTTTTTTAAATCTGAATAATTCCTAAATTATAACAGAAAATCGAGTAAAAAATTGAAACTGGAAAGACCGACAGAAAACCCGCACCATAAAACCCAGAGGAAAACACCATAGACCGTAGCATATAAAACCGAAGAAAAAAAAGGAGCGATGAAGAAATGGGCCGGCCCATATGCATTCCGCAGGTGTACGGGGGTAGGCGGTGTGGGAGGAACGCATGGCGTTAAGCGGTGTATAGGATTTTCCTTTTTGGTGCATTTGCGTTTAGTTTCTTATAGTTTGGCCGGGGCGATCCCTAGTCATCGCTCGCTGTGACGAATTTCAACTTTACGCGCACTCGTTCCATCTCTCTCTTCTAAATGGGCCGGCCCGATAGGAATTCTATGTTTCTGGTTATTTCCGGTTTTAGGAACCTTCTAGAATATTCCAGGCTGATTTCTAGTTGGTTTTGTGTCTTGGGCCGGTTTTCATCCAGTTTTTTGTTGCTGTTTCTATTTTTTCTGTTTTATTTTTTATTTTTGTTTATCGATTTTTGAACAGATTTTCGGAATTAAACTATTTTCAAATTTGAATAGATTCTGAATTTGAACATTTTTTAATTTGAACAATTTTAAATTTGAACATTTTTGGATCTGAATATTTTTTGATTTGAACATTTTTCTAATTTGAACAATTGAACAATTCCAAAATTGAGCAATTTTAAATTTGAACATCTTTTGGTTTTAAATAATTTCAATTTTGAATATTTTTCAAATTAAAAAAAGACAAACTAAAATAGTAGTCCCGTCCAGTACGCCACCAGCCAATCCACAACGATGGAGTTGTTGGGCCGGCCCACTCGGGATCCCGGAGCGTCGCCTCGCGAATCGACACAGCGATCGACGCCCAGGGACTCCCTTTGGGCGGTGGGTCTAGGTATATAATTCGTGGACCACCTTCTGTGCCCATATACGGCCTGCGCGAAAGAGCCTCTCGTGTCGGATATGTGATCACGGGTGATTCAGTTTGCGGTCACCAAGTTCCTTGCCACAGGCTCACAGGTGTCTTAGTTCGCTGCAATCACCCTGGGGGTCCAAAAGCCCTTAACAAATAGCTCAGAGGGTCTTTTTTAGGTAAAATTTGTTTGGGCCCAAATCGTAGTGTTTGAATTGGGGAAAAAACGTTTGAACTCATAATTGCCGTTCCGCTGCCGCTTGCTGAGCCCACCTTGTCAGGTTTACCCGTTATTCTAACAGAATTAGACTTTGTCAGCGTTAGAGTTCCGTTGCCACCGTCTTCTTCCCTGTTCTGTCGTCCTCCCCTGTTCTGTCCGCCCGCCCAGCTCACCGTCGACCCCTCGCCGTCGCTACGACGGAATCGAGCTCGCCGTCACTTCGCCGAAATCGAGCTCCCCGTCGCTGAAACCACCCTAGTGCTAGGATCTCCCACATAGTGGCAAGGGCTCCCCAGGTCGCAGTTCTGGCTCCTCCCTTCCCCCATAGATCTGAGCTCCCCAGATAGGAGATCTAGAATCGCTCCCTCTAATGTCTCTAATGGAAGCGCGACACCTATGGAAGCGCGGCACCAATGGAAGCGCGGCAATCTCAGAGGAGATCGGCTAGCTGTCTCTAATGGCGATGGCGGCGGTGGCCGTTCCTGTGGACTTGGTGGCGGAACCTCATGAACATCTTGTTTCTTGTTATGTTAATTTTCACTGAATTCATCTCTTTAAATGCGAATCTCAAAAATGAAGAACAATAAATGTAGATTTCAGATCTGAAATTTACAGGAGAAACACTAAATCTAAAAGTTCATAATATTTGGTTGCTTCAAACTTACAGAAGCTTGTTAGTAACACAAAAGGCGGCTTTAGCCTTGTCTATACAAAAGCTATTCTTCAGAGTTAGTCTAACACTAACTATAATTAACTGAAGAAACTAGGGGAGAGCAGCCTTCTTGGAAGTTGGCATACCAAAATGCTGCGAATGGCTAAAGTTCATTGCTAAATCATCCGGAACTGAACGATTTCCCTTCCCGCCTAACTCCTACTGCTTTTCTCCATTCAGCATGCACGTCGTGGCTTCCCCTTCCTCGGGCGGCTGCGCTCGCCCTTGGGGGAGGAGGGCTTTCCGCGCTTCTGGCGGAAAAGCGTCTGGTTGAACCTGACCAGCAGCGCCGCCGCGAGGCATTCTTCAAACGAGTAGTACGACAGATCTTGATAGGTGCCGTATTTCCTGGTGAACCGCAGTCGCAATGATAGATCAGTGTAGTTGTGGTTCACCGGCAGCACATAAGCACGCCATATCGTAGAACTCGATATGGACCGCTTCCTCGCCCGCCGCAAGTTCTTGTTGGTCTTCGATGCCGGGAAGGCGGTGAATGGCTGACGACGACGCTTCCCCAGCTTACCCCACTTCAGCTTCATAGCCCTTACCTCGGGCAGAGCCGGTGAGCATCTAGACCTTAGGGAAACCCTCCTCCCCGCCTGCAACTCCCCCGCCGACAACGCCAACTTGGGGAAGTTCATGACAGCCGCTATTGGCACCTACACACCGGCTTTGACAAGGCAAGTCATTGCCTGCCGGATGGGGGCTTGATATTGGAGCGTCGGCGGTGGCGGTGCCATGAGCTACGGCGAGCTTAGGGTTGGGACTGTGAAGTGGGGAGTGAGACAGGGGAGGAAGACGCGTAGCAGCCTTAATCTGCCCCGTAAATAAAATAACAGTTGTCTATGTTTATCTAATTGGGCTTTTACTTCATTTTTCTGGGTCCACTGTCAGTTAGACTGGGATTGCTATATGGGGTAAAGTACTAGATACCTCTACCCGTGGCGACCTCAACCCTAAATCACATTTCGAGTCGCCTTCCTCCCAAACTGGCGGCTGCTGGGGGTTGGCCGCCCCGCCCACAGCGACTGCTCGAACCAACGCCGGCCGGGTGGCGTTCGACCTCCACGGCGTCCTGCACGCAGGAATCCCTTCTCAAGGTAAGTGTAGGGTTTTCCCGTACGGATTGCCCAATGCTCCGATGTAGCACTAGTTCAAGGGGCGGCACTAGTTCAAGGAGAATGTTCCAAAAATATTTCTACTTCTGTAATGATAGTTCAGTAATTTTGTAATCGATATTTCGCAAAAGGAGTGGTTCATATGGTCAGTGAGCCTGCTTGATTGTTCTATAATCAGAACTATATGGTTGCTATGTATGTTGCCCAAACTTGCATGCCCTGCCAAAACATTGGTTACCTATTGTATTTTAGTCTTTGTTCGGTTCGGTTTGTTGCCAAAATATTTAAAATGATTGAATGGGTGCTCTTATTCCAGTTTAAATTGTGTTGTATCTCGGACACAACATTGCTCCATTGTGCTAAAAGGGGAAATCTAGGACATGCTCTTGGTGGAGCTTTTAAAGCACTGTTGGAAGCTATGCAATGCTACTGGATATATTGACATGTTCTTGTTGAGATGAATTTTAAATGATAATAGAAAGCTATGTCATGCTCTTGGTGATTTGTATATCAAATATTGCATTCCACCTCATGTTTTTTGGTGATTTTTAATTTGTTATTTAGACGAAGAATATAGATGTGATGGGTTATGGGGTGATGGCACCGTGAGTTTGACCTAGAATTCAAAATTGAGCTAAGGAAATAAAAATAAAATCAAATAATTGGAAAACTAGCGCATGGAGTCATGGTATGTGATGTAGTATCTTGGAAAAATAGCAAACAGGGCATGCCAAGGATTCATAGGAACACTCTTCACAAATTTGGCATGCTTTTGGGAGCTTACGACACCGTGAGTTTGCCAAGTTTTTCCACATGCTTTTGAAATGGAGGTCAGTTTCCAATGATCATACATTGTTAGGACATGCGCGTGGTGGAGCTTTTTAATTGCTATTGGAAGCTATGTAAAGCTATTGGGTTTAAAATCATGTTCTAGTTTACATATTGTAATTGAAAGCTTAGCCATGCTATTGGTTATTTCTATATCGAACATTGCAAGCTACATCATGCTTTTTGGTGATTTATAATTGATTATTTATAAGAAGTAAATAGATGTGATGGGTTATGGGGTTTAGGGCTCACGGCACCGTGAGTTTGACCTAGATTTCAAAAGTGAGCAAAATAAATACAAATAAAATCGAAAAAATGGAAAAACAGTGCATGGAGTCATTGTATGTGATGTAGTACCTTGGAAAAATACCAAACATGGCATGCCAAGGATTCATAGGCAAACTCTTCACAAAATTGGCATGCTTTTAGGTCTTTCCAATGAGGTCGGATTCCAATGATTATACATAGTTAGGATATGATCTTGGTGGAGCTTTTAAATTGCTATTGGAAGCTATGTAATGCTATTGGTTATATTGTCATGTTCCTATTTTAAAATGATAATGAACTGTCCCTCACACAATTACAGGTTACAATGCAACGTCATGAAGCATGCTACGACTGCCCCTCCGACGATGAGAACTGTGTGATTGGGCACAGTCCCAGGACTTACCAGTACCACACCCATCTAGGACCGGCGCTGACAGATGAAGGTAATAACTTATACATGTCTGGTTATAGAATTTGAGAGATAGGACATATATCTCATTCATGAAATAATTCATGTAGGTCCCATTGTTAGGGGTATAAAAGGGGGGGCTCTTGACCTAGCACCTTGGGAGCTAAATAAAATCGTTTATGGAAGTGATGTACCAATGTCTTATGTAAGGATTGAACTTCTCAAATTGCTCTCACGGAGGCTTGATAGTGCTAATCCGGTGATCCCTTTGTATGTCTGCTCTGTCAAGAAGTCTCTGACGGCTAAAGGGAAGTCAAAGATGGTAAGATTTCATTGTGCACAGTGAATACTAACGTGTTTGCTCAACTGCATGACACCCTAGTATCTATACTATCATATCAGGTATTTTCGAAGCCGTACAGCCAGCTCTATCTCAAGCAGTACCTGGAAGCAGGAGATATTATGGTGCCAGCCTGCGCCGATGACCCGTATGCACCTGAAGGTGAAACTGAGCAGGATGTGCATTACGTCAAGCTTCGGATGGGCAACGATGGTCGTGCCCAGATTACAACTAACTGGAGCACGCTTGTGACCACCTCACACATGTCTGTTGATGACATGGCTGTGTTCGAGCTTGAACCAGATGAGGAAGTACTGTTTATCCATCTGATGAGTAATGTGCCGATAGGTAAGCCAGTTAAGTGATATCTTGAACTACTAATCTGGTGGTGTATGCATCTGCACCAATTCAACTTGTATGCCAGATATTAAGGCTTTAGTACTAATTCTGATCGGCTGGTTTATGCTATATATTAAGGCTTGAGTTGTAAAACTTGTATGACATGTTATTCTATATGCTATTACGCTGTGCATTCTCTTATCTAGATTTTGGATGCCATCTATCTAGTCCGTCTAGCCGCTGGACCAGACAATTTTTTTCCGTTTGAATACAACTAAGCTTAATTTATAGACATATTGACCATCAGTGCATCACAGAAAGCACAACACGTTGCAATCAGTTAATACAAACAATTCAATTCACAAAATCATGTACGAGTTAAGGCACTTCATCATAACAAGATGGTTTTAGTAAATAGAGTATAAGCATGCAGAGAAGAATGCAAGTAATCATAGCCTGCGCAACATATTGGCATATGGTTTAGACTACCAGGTGACATAATAATATAATAACATAATTAACTAACTGATAGCAACTGCGCAACATATATAGGCTACATTTTTTCAACATGAACAGACATAGCCTCCTGCCCCACATTCAAGAAGGTGAAGATGCACACATTCCCTTCTTCTATCGACGCTTTTTGGAGAACCTTAGGCCAGTTTGCTGTCATCTGGGCAACACCGTTGCCCTGATGGGTGAAGCTTACATTATAGAAACCATCTTGCTCACTACAATATGTTGGAATGGTGCATGGAAGATAGCGGGCGAGGTGGGCACTGCTGTACTTTGCTGAAAAGTACTGGAGTACAAGAATACAGTCAGTTTTTGAACACAGATTCATGTGCATGAGAAGATTAAAAGAGTCAAGCAGATTACCATTTTTGCCTTCCCACGAAGGACATGTGACTTCTTCATCTCACAGATATAGTATGGAACTGTTGGCCTCAGTTTAGCAACCATTGCATTGAGATCGGCAATCTGGCGACCAGTAAGATTGATATTGCTTGCAAACACACAGTGCTTGTCGAATTCCAAGTCACCAGTTATCTTGGGATCTAGAAAGAAACGCACTACTTAGTGATCTTTATCTCCATAAGAATGTATTAAAGGATCATCAGACCCATGTTAGACAGATTCACACCTCTGCAAATGACGATAGTCTCAGCCGCCCTTGCAGGGCCACGATAGGATGAGAGTGGGCCCGATGTGAGTCTACGTGCCTTGGATTTAGGTGTCTTGGAAGATGAGAGAGTCCTTGGCTCACTATCTGGATTAGTACCTTGATATGAAGGGAGGGGGTAATCCCTATTGGTTGTGGCTTTCTTGCATTTCTTGATAGCATAAGAATCATTGATTTTAAATAGCTTGAAATAATCGACAGAACGGTTCTTCCGGCTAGTACAAGCATCAGCCTAAAAATAGAGATTGTGCTTATTACAATGTTGTGTAGCACCTAAAAACACCATTGCCAGAAATAGAAATTTGTATAACCTGCACCTTAGTGGCGATATGGTCAATCGTTGGGTCCATCTGGAGACTTCCAAGCTTTTCTGAAAGAAATGGGCACCTATTTAGTGCAGGCATCTATTTTCCTTGGAATAATAAACTATGCTATAAGTAGCAGTATGTGCTACTACAATTTGCAATGACAGTATCTCATTCCATATCCAGTATGAAGTGAAATCTACTACCATATCCAGCGACAACTACCCTACAATAATAGAGTGCGTACAGAGGTTCCCCAGCCGTGCCGCCCATCCCAAAATTTAAACTCGACATAATTCAGCATACTACATAAATTTCATTGAAATTTAGATGGTTTTTACAAAATACAGCAAAATATGAAATAGACTAAAAGAGGTGGTCTTCGACGGAGTCCTCGCCGGCGGCGAAGTTCACCGATGCGGCTGATTGTGCTGGCGGTGAATCATTGGACGGCCCAGCTCCGTCATCAGACAGGCGGCCGGAAACCATCCCGCGGCGGCGACAGTTCTCGCCGGCGGCCAAGTTCACCGATGCGGCCGATGGTGCTGGCGGTGAAGCGTTGGACGGCCCAGCTCCGTCATCGGACAGGCGGCCGGAAACCATCCCGTGGCGGCGACGGTTCTCCTCTGCCGCGCGCTAGCTGCGGTCGCGCTCGGCCTCCTCGAGGGATGAGATGAAGGTGCGGCGCTCCTGCGCTCGCTGCGCCGATGCGTTGAAGGAGGGGAGAGGGTACTGATGCTCGCGGCGCTAGCGCTCCGCCGCCACCTTCGCGAGCCCTACGGCCATGTCCGCCCGAAAGAGGCGTCTCTCAGCCTCCGCCATCGCAGCCCTCGCCGCTTCGATGTTGCGGCGGTGGGCGTCGGCGCGGGCGGCAGTATGGTCCTCCGCCAGCCTTGCCGCTGCCGCCCTCCTCTCGGCGGCCATGAGCTCCTGCGCCGCCCGGTCGCGGCGCTGCGTCTCGAACGATGCTACGATCGCTCTCTATTCCGCGGCGGCCTCCTCCGCGTCCGCGTCCGTCAGCAGCTCGGCGAGGAACTCCTCGTCGTCGGAGTCCTCCTCCTCCTCGCCCTGCGGCGGAGCTGGGTCCTGCGGTGGCGGCAGCGGCGGCGGCGGTGGAGGTGGGGGTGGTGGTGCTGGTGGCGCGCCGGAACCGCCTCGAGGGAGCATGGCGTAGGTTGTCAAGAGACGGCGAGGCATTTTCTACCGGCGGTTGGAGGATGTGAACCTACCGTCGAGGCAACGAGCTATTTATAGCCGAGAACGGGGCGTGAAAACGAAGGAGAAGGGGCGGGTAGCGCGCGACATGGCATTCATTTCCCGCCGACGCGTGCTACGACGCGACGGCTCGCTGCCCCGCCGCAAAGTTGTTTCCGTTTGCAGCGCCATTACTGGGCGCGGGAGACGAGACGAGTGGAGACGACGAAGCGTCGGTCGTGCCGCTGATAGTGGGCCACGCATTACTGGGCGAGTGGAGATGCTCGTAGATCTAGTACGCGACGGAGCGAAGAAAAAAAGGGAGGCGACTTAAAATCACCGTACGTGCTCGAGGCCCACCGCCGGCGATCTAGGAAGAACGCCGGCAAGGTTCACTTCGAAGCGAGAGGAGAGCGGACGATCTTCTCCGGGGACTAGGAATCGAGCGGCACTTACCAGCCTACCTGCAGCGGAGGAGAGAGGACGGTCTTCTCCGGGGACAGGATTACGGCGCCGCGCAGGGGATTTCGTCGCCGGAGCTGCTAGGGGACGGTTTTCTGCAGCGCGCGAGAGGCAGGGTAGTTTGGATTTGGGATAAATGATGGTAACAGTGGGGCCAGGGGAGTGGAGGCAAGGCAAGAGGTGGGCGAGGAGGCCACGTTGCCACGCAGCAGCTAACCAGATGGCGGCGGCGGCTGACTCGTTGCAACAGCTGTGTCGATGACGAGTGGGTCCACGAGCGTGGCAGAATAGAACACAAGCCTTATTCTTAAAAAACAGAAAATACATAATCATAGGGGAGTTTTCACGAAAAAGCATTAAAATTAGACCTGAAACAGTAGAATTTTAGATAAGTACATAAAATTTTAAAACAATAATTATTCTAACAGTAGAGGAGCTATATCTTGACGACATGGTGTTGATCCATGGGGTCAGTGGGAATAATCGGTAAAATTGTTTGCACCATACAGAAGGTCACACGTGCATCATCCCATTCATACATCTTTCCATGGAACCTCACCAAATCTCGGTTCCGCATCTTGATGTAAACATAGCCGTCGTCACCATTTTGGTGAGATTGGATGATCCGCCACCTGGCATCCTGCATCTTGCTGAATAGAACACACGCAACCACATAACCTGCTGGTTGTAGGTTTGGTGTTACAATGGCTTCCAGAATCTTAGTCTGTCGAATACCATATGTCACCCTTAGCTGATAGATGACTATACGGGAGATCCTAGCTTTCTTTGCGGATTTGATATCAATATTTGGTGATCGCGGTTCAGGGTCATCGTCTTCAGGGTCATCGTCTTCATCATCACCATTTTTGTTCCCTTCATCCCCTGAAAAATTTCTTGGACTTCCTCCATCGAGAGAACCATACGGATCCGCGTCAGATTCAGGTTCTGGATCAGAATCTTCTTGCACATCCTCCACCTCTACAACCTTTAGCCTCTGACATATGATACAACACGCGTTAAAAATCAAGAAATGTTCCTTTTATACGTTTATACGTAGTACTAACATATTTTGAAACAAAGACAGTCATGTGTAGTACCTTGTCATCTTTGCTAACTCCTTTGGAAGAGCCCTCTCCGGCAAAAGTGCGCTTCTTACCCGCTCCTCCGCCCGCATCCATCGATCAATGGTTAAGTTCAAACTACAATAGGGAGTAAATCATGGTTTACAAGCGGAAATAAAAACTATACGAATCAACCCTAAAATATTGATACATACCTCTGTAGCTTAGCTGAAGATGGTTTACCGATGTGGCGGAATTAGTGTTAGCCATACGTCCCTTTTATAGAGACTTTCTAGGAACTGACGTCCCGATATTCACGTATCGGAGTAGTGGAGAATAGGAAGGATAATGTTTCTATCCATTAATCTGTTGCAGAAATTTCGGCGGTGATCTAACAGTAGAGGAGCTATATCTTGACGACCACAGTGTGCACCATCCCATTCATACATCTTGCTGAATAGAACACACGCAACCACATAACCTGGGCAGTGTGCACCAACACGAGAATCAAACCATCTAATTTAGTAAACAAATGCAGTGTGCACCAACATGAGAATTCAGATAACATGGACACCAGTAATGCAACAGCAAACTCCACATACATTAACATAGTCTTAAACATCTGGGTATGATTGCCCAGATTCCACCATACATAATAAAAACATAGTCTTCAAACATCACACAGTTTTACTCTCCAGGGGGACAACACAGACTTAAACTAATCTTTTGGAAACAGAACATGAGGGCCAACAGCAGGACCGATAACCGGGATGAGGCCAGTCTTGACAAACTTTTCAAGGAATCTGCCATAGGTGGCATGCTTCGCCATGGTGTGGCCCTTGTGCTTCTGCTTGCTGCCTACGCCAACGCCATTCGCGTGCTGGATCAAGCTCTCTAAGTTCTTGCTGACGACCTTGCCGCAGAATGGACAAGTTAGCTCCCCGTATCTGCGGAAAGGGATCTGGCCACTCTTGAGGCGCTTAAGAACATAGCGGCTCTTGCGGTCCCTGTCCTCCTTGTCATGGCCCACGTCGTCAGAGTCGTCCTGTGAATTTTGAAATATATAAGAAGTGAGATAAACAGGAGCACAACAAAGATTGAAGGAAATAAGCTGTAAAAAAATAACAATGCTGCCAAAATGATTCTAAATTGTTGCGGTGATAGTACTATCAGAGGCTAGTAATGTTGTGTGACCAATATTTGATGAATCAAGGACACACTATGGAATCATCACATTAATAAGCGCAGCAAATTAGGAAAATGTTAATTATAAATTCCATGCATCAGATCAATCATTTTTTCCCAAATAAATTTTTTGTTATCATAGTCTCTACAAATCAAATTAGAGTCAGATCACAATGTGAACAGTACGACAAACAGAGGGGACTACATTAACACATTCAGAATGTAATCTGATAACTATTAACTGATAGATATCATATGAGCAATCACAATGTGAACAGTACGACGAATAGAGGGGATCGATCAGAACAGCTCAGAACCTCGGTGCTGTCGTCGGAGGCCTCCTCCTTGAACGGTACTGCTTCTTTGCGGTCTTCTTCAATCAAGTACTCGATGGAGTCAGGGTTGTAGCCGGCGCCGGCGTAGTAGTCATCGTCCGGCACGACGATGACCTGGCATGCATGCTGGTTCTGCAGATCTACCGCCACAGCCACGGGGTCCTCCATCTCCATTTCGTCGACGGCGCGCCGAGGAGCGGCTGGTGCTCTCGAAGAAGACTCGCCCACCACCGCGGCGACAACCGCGGGTGTGATACGTCTCCAACGTATCTATAATTTTTGATGCTCCATGCTTGTTTTTACACCATTTGCCTATTGTTTCGTTACACTTAGTGGCACTTTTATGCATTTTCCGGAACTAACCTATTAACGAAGTGCCACAGTGCCAGTTCCCTGTTTTCTGCTGTTTTTGTGTTTCAGAGTGATACACAGGAAATATTCTCGGAATTGGACGAAACCACATCCTGAAGTCTTATTTTACCCGGAAGCTTCCAGAGATCCGAAGAGGAGTAGGAGGGGGGCCACCAGGGCCCCACACGCAGGGGCGGCGCGGCCAGCCCCCTGGCCGCGCGAGGCCCGCGTGAGGGAGCCTGGCTCCCCCTCTGACATCGCCCCTTCGCCTATAAAGACCCCCCGACGGAAAAACCTAAGTACCCGATCAGTTTTCCAGAACACATCGCGATCCGCCGCCGCTGTCGACCCGAAGATCGAGAGGGTCCAGAAGCTCTTCCCGGCAACCTGCCGGAGAGGGGAATCGCCACCGGAGGTCTTCTTCATCGCCATGCTTGCCTCTGGAGCGATGAGTGAGTAGTCTACCTTGGACTATGGGTCCATAGCAGTAGCTAGATGGTTGTCTTCTCCACCATGTGCTTCATGTTTAGATCTCATGAGCTGCCATACATGATTGAGATCACCGTTATGTAATTCTACATGTTTGGTTTGTTGGGATCCGATGAATATTGGTGTTTATGATTAAGTTTCTGTACTGAATTATATCTTTTGTTATCTCTATGTTGTTTATGATCTTGCATGCTCTCCGTTGTTAGTAGCTATCTTGGCCGAGTAGTTGCTAGTGACTCCAAGAGGGGGTATTTATGCTCGATAGTGGGTTCATGCCTCTATTTCACCTGGGGGAGTGACAGAAACCTCTAAGGTGGTAGATGTGCTGTTGCTACTAGGGAGAAAACAACATTCATATGCTCAAGGGCATATGCTTTGTTTACATTACACACTTTGCTTAATGCAATTATCTGTTGTTCGCAACTTAATACTTCTAGGGTGTTCGGATTGATATCCCCGGGAGTGGATTATTAGTCATAGATGCAGTTGGATGGCGGTCTATGTATTTTGTTGTAATGCCCAGAGTAAATCTCATAGTGATCTTCTTGACATATCACGTTATCTTTATTCTATCAATTGCCCAACTGTAATTTGTTTACCCAGCATGTGTTATTTTATCTATGGAGAGACACCACTAGTGAACTGTGGACCCTGGTCCTATTTCCATCATATCGCTATCACCTGTTTACTTTACTCGCACTGTTTACTTTACTCGTACTGTTTACTTTACTCGCATACTATATTGTTTTCCACTCGATACGCTCATAATCTTTGTTTCAAGCAAACCGGTGAGATTGACAACCTCATCGCAAGTTGGGAACAAAGTATTTGTTTGTGTGTGTGCAGGTTCCGCATCACCTTCAGTTATCATTGTCTCTCCTCTCCTGATCGACATACCTTGGTTTCTTAACTGAGGGAAAACTACCCGCTACACTCATCATACCTTCCTCTTGGGGTTCCCAACGGGCTGGTTATTCACCACGCACAAGGACAGTCTGCTTCACATCAACTTGGCACTAGCAGCTAATTTTCTGGGCGCCATCAATAAGTAGCAGCTAATTTTCTGGCGCCGTTGCCGGGGAGGAAGAGAAGACTTCTGCGAGGGGAGTTTTTCGCACACACATCCTTTACTTTGTTATTGTTTTGCTTTACTTTATTTATTTTACCTGCATTGCTTTATATCAAAAACCCAAAAAAATTAGAATCCTTGGTAGTTGTTTTTACTTGTTTACTTTTGTTTTGCTGAAATGGCCAATCCTGAAAACACCAAGTTGTGTGACTTTACTAGCATGAACAATAGTGATTTTATCTGCACTCCTATTGCGCCACCTGCTACTGCTGCAAACTTTTATGAGATTAAGCCTGCTTTATTGAACCTTGTTATGAAAGAGCAATTCTCTGGTGCTAGTACTGAAGATGCTGCAGCTCATCTCAACAATTTTGTTGAGCTATGTGAGATGAAGAAATATAAGGATGTTGATAGTGATATTATAAAGCTCAAGTTGTTTCCTTTTTCTTTGAGAGGAAAAGCTAAAGATTGGTTGCTGTCTTTGACTAAGAATAGTATTGATTCATGGGCTAAGTGTAAGGATGCTTTTATTGGTAGATACTATCCTCCTGCTAAGATTATATCCTTGCGTAGCAGTATTAAGAAGTTTACTCAGTTTGATAATGAACATGTTGCTCAAGCTTGGGAAAGAATGAAATCTATGATAAAGAATTGCCCCACTCATGGACTGACTACTTGGATGATTATCCAAACTTTCTATGCAGGACTGAATTTTTCTTCAAGGAACCTACTTGATTCAGCTGCTGGAGGCACTTTTATGTCCCTTACCTTGGGCGCCGCATCAAAGCTACTCGACAACATGATGGTAAATTATTTTGAATGGCACACCGAGAGAGCTCCACAAGGTAAGAAGGTAAATTCTGTTGAGGAAACCTCTTCCTTGAATGATAAGATTGATACCATTATGGCTATGCTTGCTAATGATAGGACTCATGTTGATCCTAATAATGTTCCTTTGGCCTCTCTGGTTGCTCAAGAAGAGCATGTTGATATGAATTTCATTAGAAACAATAATTTTAACAACAATGCTTATAGGAACAATTTTGCTAGTAACAATTATAGGCCGTATCCTTCTACCAATGGTAATGGTTATGGTAACTCTTATGGTAATTCCTACAACAACACTAGGGCCGCGCCCTCCGAGCTTGAGGTAATGCTCAAGGACTTCATCGGTAAGCAAACTGCTTTTAACAAGTCTGTTGAGGAAAAGTTAGGCAAAATTGATATTCTTGCTTCTAAAGTTGATAGCCTTGCTCATGATGTTGAACTTCTGAAACTAAAAGTGTTTCCTAATGATGTGAAAGAGAGCAATGTTTTTGCTACCGCTAATGCTATTCAAGTTGGAATTGATGAAAATATTAGATTGTTAGCGGAATTGCATGCCAGGTGGGAAAGAGAAGATGAGATGGCTAGAGAAACAAAGGTATGTACCATTACTACCTCTAATGATGTTGCTCTTAATACTAGCAATCCTCTTACTTTGATTGGTGTAGAGAAAACTCCCACTCCTTGTGTTAAAAAGCCTAAAACTGCCAAAACTTTTTCTCAAAAGAGTGCTGAAATTTTTCGGAGTGTGGGAGATGATAGCTCTATTTCTTTTAATGATTTTGATGTTGATGGCTGCAATATATCTGAAGTAATTTTGTTCTTGCAAAAGCTTGCTTTGACTCCCAATGCTAGTTCTTTAAATATTGCTTTTACTAAGCATATTACCAATGCTCTCATAAAGATTGGGGATGAAAAGTTGAAGCATAAAGCCTCTGTTCCCAAGAAGTTAGAAGATGGTTGGGAACCCATCATTGATATGCATGTTAATGGTTATGATTGCCATGCTTTATGTGATCTAGGTGCTAGTATTTCTATCATGCCTAGAAAGATTTATGACATGCTTGATTTACCACCGCTTGAAAAATGTTATTTTGATGTTCCTATTGCTGATGTTGCTAAGAAGAAACCTTTGGGAAGAATTAATGATGTTCTTATTGTGGTTAACAATAACCTTGTTCCCATTGATTTTCTTGTTATGGACATTGAATGCCATGCTTCATGTCCTATTATTTTGGGAAGACCCTTTCTTCGAACTGTAGGTGCTATCATTGATATGAGGGAAGGCACTATCAAGTATCAATTCCCGCTAAAGAAAGGTATGGAACACTTCCCTAGGAAAAGAAAGAAATTAATTTTTGACTCTATTCTTAGAGCAAATTATGAGCTTGATGCTTCATCGCTTGATGTTACTTGATTCGCAATTTTCTGCGCCTAGCTCAAAGGCGTTAAAGAAAAGCACTCTTGGGAGATAACCCAATATTTTCTTTTCAGTACTCTTTATTTTATTTGAGTCTTGGAAGTCATTACTACTGTAATGACCGCTCCTTATCTTGTTTATTTCGTTTTTGTGCCAAGAGAAGCCTCTAATTTGAGTGAGGTAAAGATTTGGGGATGTTGCTGTCCTGAAACTGTTTTCGGTGCTGCACCGTAAACATTCGTATAAATTCTCTGTATATATTTTGGACCTGCGATTTCTTGTGCATATGCCCCAGGTTATATCCAAACTTTTGTTAGTTGAACACTTTTTGATTTGAGCAACAGAAAATCCCTCAAAAATTCGACCTTTGTCAGCTATTCAGTTTTGACAGATTTCTGCCAATATTTGTGTTTGCCACTTTATCGCTTTCTTTTGAGTTCTTTTGATCACGGAACTTTTAGAGAAGTTGCTACAGTAGTATGTACTATATATGTGGTGGTTTTGAGTTGAAACCTGAAGCAAATAGAGGATTGATTATATGTTATGCTTACACTAATGTTGCTAATAGAATTGTGTTTAGTTTTGTATGAAGGAAGTTTTCAAGTGTAGGGATTGGAGAATGATGAGATGAGTTGAAGAATGGACAAAAGCTCAAGCTTGGGGATGCCCATGCATCACCCCAAGAAATATCCAAGAAGTACAAGCGTCAAAGCTTGGGGATGCCCCCGAGGCACCCCTTCTTCATCGGCAAAAATCAGGTCACCTTTCAAAACACTATATTTTTATTGCTTCATGCACTATGTGTTTTTCTTGGAGCGTCAGTTGTTTTAGTTTTCTTAGTTGGTTTAGTTTGTTTGTTTGCTGCAATAAATGGTTGGACCCCAAAAAAATTCTTTTGGAGAAGTTGCCTTGCTTTTCATTTGCTAAGAACACTTAGTTTTTCACTCTTATCGTTTATTGAGTGTTCTCTTTTTCTGCTGCTGCTTTTGGTTTTCGTTTTCACCTTAATTTGCGTTCATACCTTGTCATATCTTTTCATCAAGGTGTATTTTTGCCTCTGATCTTTATTGGTTTTCATCAAAAGAGGTGTCTTTAAAATTTTTAAATGGTGTTGGAAAAGAGAAAAAGCTTTGTGCAAAATAGTGGTACAAGAAGGAGCTTGTGTAGACTGCGGCTTAGGCTTTTTCATGTCATGCTTGATGTCTTTTTGATAGTATGCTTAGTGGTTTTGCTGTAGCATGACTTGTCTCAAATAACTGAGATTGCTTAATGAGCCTTTGAAAAAATCATGCGTTGTTTTTATTGTATGGAAGCATTATTTTGGTTTTCTCCTTGATGCTTTATTTGGGTTGACTTGGCACATGCTCACGCATGTTAGACTCTTACAAAGTCGCCAATAGCCTTCATGATCATTTAGTTTTTGACTTTTGATGCCATCTTATGCTTCTTTTAATGTCGCTTTGTCGCTTTGCATG
Organism: Dactylis glomerata; assembly: GCA_007115705.1. Taxonomy (NCBI): domain Eukaryota; kingdom Viridiplantae; phylum Streptophyta; class Magnoliopsida; order Poales; family Poaceae; genus Dactylis; species Dactylis glomerata. The sequence continues at coordinate 7,527,139 of QXEO01000923.1, read as the reverse complement.
ATTATGGCCATTATTGCTCTCTTAGTTGGTCGCTCCTAGTCTTTTGCTAGCCCTCGCCTTGTACTGAGTATGAGCTCTACTCGTGCATCCAACTCCTAAAAGCCAAAGTTTTCCAAAGTGTCCACCATACATACCTACTAGCAATTTGCTATTCCAAGTAAATTTGACTTGCTTTTATTTTCTCTTCAAATTAAACTCTTACCAGTGTTATGCGAAATTCGTTTAGTAAAGCTCTCACGAACCGGAAGGCACACTTTACTTTTTCCTGTTCTTAAAAATTTGACATTGTGGTCTCTTATGTTGAGTTGTTATGCTTGCAAGTTGTAAGTTGGATTCTAGCCCATCCATGCTGTCATGGGGCAAGCTTTCAACATTGCACTTCTTATTTGAGTTGATATCGTGATCTTTTGTTTATGGATGCCCGCGGTGTGAAATGAATTGGGAATCTTGTGGGGATCATGGAGTTTGTATATGTGTTAGGGAAACGCCGGGCCGCCAATCTAAGCCATGCATAATTCATGGTGGAAATTTGCAGCATACCCATGGTGAACATTCGACGACGCATCTCACAATAAAAAGCTAAACAAAAGGCAAATAAAAGAGATGTCGAGGTGTTCATTGTCTACTTGTCCTGTCATTTTGGTGTGGGCTTGTTCCATGTCATCGGGCATGGAGGTACCCCATTGGCGGTTCTCAATGATATGCATATACTTACAATGACAAGAGCCTTGCTTGGGACTCTAAGTAAAGTAGCATGAGGTTTGGGTACTCGTATTCACGGGGCACGAGGTCTTCAACTTATGATTTGTCAAGCATATGCATCATAATTGTTCTCGCATTAACTTTAACCATTCAAGATGCTTATGATGGGGGCAATGAGAGCTCAAAGCCGGTAAGTACCATAATTTTTGAAGGTTATAAAACTTGCAATCACTGCTTCCCTCTGCGAAGGGCCTTTCTTTTACTTTTATGTTGAGTCACCACCTTCTTTCTTTATGCACCATTAAGAGAGCATAGTTGTCATTCTTAGTGTGATATGCATTGTCCCAAAGTTCATTGATTGATTCATATTGTTGGTTTCACTTATTCTTAAAATATTTGTATCTAGTCGCCCTCTTAAACTTGAAGGTGTCCTATGCATTTATGTTTTGCTCTCTTTGAAGGACAAGCTGAAAACCATTTGTATGTTTTTCCTTATGATTTGAACACACGTTTGACTTTCATTGTTTCATTTTCATGATCTTTTGTTTGTGTTCACTTGCATGTTTACAACATGGTTGCTAAGTTCTTATTGTCATGATTATATCTTCATGCCCATGTTTTAAGTTCTTATGATCCCAGCTCACCAATGCTTACATATATGATTAAGATTGTGTAGGTGCATGTCACCTCAAAAATTATTCTTTTGTTATCACTTACCTACTCGAGGACGAGCAGGAGTTAAGCTTGGGGATACTTGATATGTCTCCAACGTATCTATAATTTTTGATGCTCCATGCTTGTTTTTACACCATTTGCCTATTGTTTCGTTACACTTAGTGGCACTTTTATGCATTTTCCGGAACTAACCTATTAACGAAGTGCCACAGTGCCAGTTCCCTGTTTTCTGCTGTTTTTGTGTTTCAGAGTGATACACAGGAAATATTCTCGGAATTGGACGAAACCACATCCTGAAGTCTTATTTTACCCGGAAGCTTCCAGAGATCCGAAGAGGAGTAGGAGGGGGGCCACCAGGGCCCCACACGCAGGGGCGGCGCGGCCAGGCCCCTGGCCGCACGGGGCCCGCGTGAGGGAGCCTGGCTCCCCCTCTGACAACGCCCCTTCGCCTATAAAGACCCCCCGACGGAAAAAACCTAAGTACCCGATCAGTTTTCCAGAACACATCGCGATCCGCCGCCGCCGTCGACCCAAAGATCGGGAGGGTCCAGAAGCTCTTCCCGGCACCCTGCCCGAGAGGGGAATCGCCACCAGAGGTCTTCTTCATCGCCATGCTTGCCTCCGGAGCGATGAGTGAGTAGTCTACCTTGGACTATGGGTCCATAGCAGTAGCTAGATGGTTGTCTTCTCCACCATGTGCTTCATGTTTAGATCTCATGAGCTGCCATACATGATTGAGATCACCGTTATGTAATTCTACATGTTTGGTTTGTTGGGATCCGATGAATATTGGTGTTTATGATTAAGTTGCTGTACTGAATTATATCTTTTGTTATCTCTATGTTGTTTGTGATCTTGCATGCTCTCCGTTGTTAGTAGCTATCTTGGCCGAGTAGTTGCTAGTGACTCCAAGAGGGGGTATTTATGCTCGATAGTGGGTTCATGCCTCTATTTCACCTGGGGGAGTGACAGAAACCTCTAAGGTGGTAGATGTGCTGTTGCTACTAGGGAGAAAACAACATTCATATGCTCAAGGGCATATGCTTTGTTTACATTACACACTTTGCTTAATGCAATTATCTGTTGTTCGCAACTTAATACTTCTAGGGTGTTCGGATTGATATCCCCGGGAGTGGATTATTAGTCATAGATGCAGTTGGATGGCGGTCTATGTATTTTGTTGTAATGCCCAGAGTAAATCTCATAGTGATCTTCTTGACATATCATGTTATCTTTATTCTATCAATTGCCCAACTGTAATTTGTTTACCCAGCATGTGTTATTTTATCTATGGAGAGACACCACTAGTGAACTGTGGACCCTGGTCCTATTTCCATCATATCGCTATCACCTGTTTACTTTACTCGCACTGTTTACTTTACTCGTACTGTTTACTTTACTCGCATACTATATTGTTTTCCACTCGATACGCTCATAATCTTTGTTTCAAGCAAACCGGTGAGATTGACAACCTCATCGCAAGTTGGGAACAAAGTATTTGTTTGTGTGTGTGCAGGTTCCGCATCACCTTCAGTTATCATTGTCTCTCCTCTCCTGATCGACATACCTTGGTTTCTTAACTGAGGGAAAACTACCCGCTACACTCATCATACCTTCCTCTTGGGGTTCCCAACGGGCTGGTTATTCACCACGCACAAGGACAGTCTGCTTCACATCAACTTGGCACCAGCAGCTAATTTTCTGGGCGCCATCAATAAGTAGCAGGGTGCATCGCCAGATCCTCCGACCGCACTAGACTGCGGCTCGTCTTCGCGAGCGCGCTTCATCTTGCAGATGCACTAAGGAATGAGATTGGTGGTGCGGTGGTGGAGCCGATTGGGGTTTTTTCGGCAGATTGGGGAAGAAGTGGCCGATGGTGGGAGAGACGATGAGACCGATGTGTTATATATAGATGCTGCCGGTTTGGTTTCCTCTCGTGGACGCGTGGGTGTGGAAGCGTGTAGTCGTGCATGACATGTGGGACCCCCGTCGCTTCATTTATGAGAGAAGAGTAAATTGGGGAAGCAATTGTTTTGGGATCCAATTGTTTTTCAGGCCGCGAGATCGTGGGATAAATAGTGCGCGACGTGTCACTGGCACACCGCGTAAGTAAATGCAGTGTAGCGCTTTGGGGGTGCTTTGAAAGTTGAACCCCCCACGCGAGCCCCCGTCGCTTCGTTAGAGAAGAGGAAGTTGGGGTAGCAATTGTTTTGCAGGCACGCCGCGGTAAATGCCAGTCTAGCGCTTTGGAAATTGAACCAGTCGCTTTATTTTGTTTCTGAGAGAGCGCTAGACCGACGTGTCACCGCGGGCCCCGGTACACCGGCCCACTTGTAAGTGAGAGGCTGGTATCGTGGGTAAGGATGTACGTATGTTAACCTACAGGCAACAATTAAAGAGTCTCGTTGTTGGGCCCCTCATTGTTTGACTACGGGCAGCAGAGCGACAGTCTGAAAAAGGAGATAGCGTGCAAGGGGTCCGGTCTCGTCTGACTCGCGGAAGGAATAGAGAACAAAATCTTACCATTGAAATGCTTCTCATCGAGGTCACCTGCTCCATGAGCCAAACGAGTGAGACAAACTAGTCCAGGTTTAGCATCCGAAGCGTGTGGGGACCCACTTGTCTGGGTAAGGTTTGGTCCGACATGTGTCTGGGGCCCCACTTGTCAATAGTGTTTCGGGCCTTAGTGGGGCCACATGTCATTAGGGTTAGGATTCGTGGCCAGTGGAAATTGTGCGTAGCAGCGGGATGAGAATTGACAGGGCATCGAGATTTGAAAGGCAAGTAAATTGCGAGACACGCCGCAGTCTGACAAGGCGTGCTCAAGAGATCTCAGTAGCATCATCATCGCTCACTCTACTCTGGCGACTACTGTTCAGTAGATGGAGGAGTTCCCTTCCATGGGTAAACAAATGAATAAATGAAGGAAATTCCATAAACCACCAACTATTAATCCAATTTTGCACTGGGATACAAGAAATGCACACCAGGAAAATTGGGGAAAAATACTGGGAGGTCCCCTGGGGGTGTGGGACCCTAGAACCAAGACGAAACCATGGTTCCCACCCCACCTGGCAGACATCGATGGCACCGCCGAGTCTGACCTGGATCTCGGAGGGGGGCCTGGGGAATTCAGAAAAAATCAAAAAAATTGAAAAACACTGCATGGAGTCATGGTGAGTGATGCACCACCTAGTAAAAATACCAAACATGCCATCCCAAGGGTTCACATGTAGACTCCCTCACAGAGAGGTGCTTCCACGCAGGAGTTCTCTTGGTCTTCCTTGGCAGATAACCATGGTTTGTGCAAGTTCCACAGCAAACTTTGGAACCATGGTCCCATTTTTGGTGAAGATGTGCATCTTTGCATTCCCAACCACTTTTGCAACTAGTTTTTTTCTAGTTTCCACATAAAAAATGCATTTCCCATTTTTCGGGTGCCCGGAGGGGTCGAAACAGGTGCTTTTTTGTGAAGGGGCCACCAAGGGAAGTGTGCAGAACATCACCACTCTATTTTTCATGGGTGGGGGACCTGCCAGGGGTGCCACATCCAGTAGGTTAGGAATTATCTCGGCCTGCTGCCATATAATGAATTATTTTTGCCCTAAATCCGTATTAATCCAATTTTGCGCTGGGGCTACAAGAAATGCACACCAGAAAAATTGGGGAAAAATACAGGGAGGTCCCCTGGGGGTGTGGGACCCTAGAACCAAGACCAAACCATGGTTCCCACCCCACCTGGCAGACATCGATGGCACCGCCGAGTCTGACCTAGATCTCGGAGGGGGGCCTAGGGAATTCAGAAAAAATCAAAAAAATGGAAAAACACTGCATGGAGTCATGGTGAGTGATGCTCCACCTAGGAAAAATACCAAACATGCCATCCCAAGGGTTCACATGTGGACTCCCTCACAGAGAGGTGCTTCCACGCAGGAGTTCTCTTGGTCTTCCTTGGCAGATGACCATGGTTTGTGCAAGTTCCACAACAAACTTTGGAACCATGGTCCTATTTTTGGTGCAGATGTGCATCTTTGCATTCCCAACCACTTTTGCAACTAGTGTTTTTCCAGTTTCCACATAAAAATGCATTTCCCATTTTTCGGGTGCCCGGAGGGGTCGAAACAGGTGCTTTTTTGTGAAGGGGCCACCAAGGGCAGTGTGCAGAACATCACCACTCTATTTTTCATGGGTGGGGGACCTGCCAGGGGTGCCACATCCAGTAGGTTAGGAATTATCTCGGCCTGCTGCCATATAATGAATTATTTTTGCCCTAAATCCTTATTAATCCAATTTTGCACTGGGGCTACAAGAAATGCACACCAGGAAAATTGGGGAAAAATATAGGGAGGTCCCCTGGGGGTGTGGGACCCTAGAACCAATACCAAACCATGGTTCCCACCCCACCTGGCAGACATCGATGGCACCGCCGAGTCTGACCTAGATCTCGGAAGGGGGCCTGTGGAATTTAGAAAAAATCAAAAAAATGGAAAAACACTGCATGGAGTCATGGAGAGTGATTCACCACCTAGGAAAAATACGAAATATGCCATCCCAAGGGTTCACATGTGGACTCCCTCACAGAGAAGTGCTTCCACGCAGGAGTTCTCTTGGTCTTCCTTAGCAGATGACCATGGTTTGTGCAAGTTCCATAGCAAACTTTGGAAACATGGTCCCATTTTTGGTCGAGATGTGCATCTTTGCATTCCCAACCACTTTTGCAACTAGTGTTTTTCCAGTTTCCACATAAAAAATGCATTTCCCATTTTTTGGGTGCCCGGAGGGGTCGAAACAGGTGCTTTTTTGTGAAGGGGCCAGCAAGGTTAGTGTGCAGAACATCACCACTCTATTTTTCATGGGTGAGAGACCCGCCAAGGGTGCCACATCCAGTAGGTTAGGAATTATCTCGGCCTGCTGCCATATAATGAATTATTTTTGCCCTAAATCCTTATTAATCCAATTTTGCACTGGGGCTACAAGAAATGCACACCAGGAAAATTGGGGAAAAATACAGGGAGGTCCCCTGGGGGTGTGGGACCCTAGAACCAAGACCAAACCATGGTTCCCACCCCACCTGGCAGACACCGATGGCACCGCCGAGTCTGACCTAGATCTCGGAGGGGGGCCTGGGGAATTCAGAAAAAATCAAAAAAATAGAAAAACACTGCATGGAGTCATGGTGAGTGATGCACCACCTAGGAAAAATACCAAACATGCCATCCCAAGGGTTCACATGTGGACTCCCTCACAGAGAGGTGCTTCCACGCAGGAGTTCTCTTGGTCTTCCTTGGCAGATGACCATGGTTTGTGCAAGTTCCACAGCAACTTTGGAACCATGGTCCCATTTTTGGTAGAGATGTGCATCTTTGCATTCCCAACCACTTTTGCAACTAGTGTTTTTCCAGTTTCCACATAAAAAATGCATTTTACATTTTTCGGGTGCCCGGAGGGGTCGAAACAGGTGCTTTTTTGTGAAGGGGCCACCAAGGGCAGTGTGCAGAACATCACCACTCTATTTTTCATGGGTGGGGGGCCTGCCAGGGGTGCCACATCCAGTAGGTTAGGAATTATCTCGGCCTGCTGCCATATAATGAATTAGTTTTGCCCTAAATCCTTATTAATCCAATTTTGCACTGGGGCTACAAGAAATGCACACCAGGAAAATTGGGGAAAAATACAGGGAGGTCCCCTGGGGGTGTGGGACCCTAGAACCAAGATCAAACCATGGTTCCCACCCCACCTGGCAGACATCGATGGCACCGCCGAGTCTGACCTGGATCTCGGAGGGGGGCCTGGGGAATTCAAAAAAAATCAAAAAAATAGAAAAACACTGCATGGAGTCATGGTGAGTGATGCACCACCTAGGAAAAATACCAAACATGCCATCCCAAGGGTTCACATGTGGACTCCCTCACAGAGAGGTGCTTCCACCCAGGAGTTCTCTTGGTCTTCCTTGGTAGATGACTATGGTTTGTGCAAGTTCCACAGCAAACTTTGGAACCATGGTCCCATTTTTGGTGGAGATGTGCATCTTTGCATTCCCAACCACTTTTGCAACTAGTGTTTTTCCAGTTTCCACATAAAAAATGCATTTCCCATTTTTCGGGTGCCCGGAGGGGTCGAAATAGGTGCTTTTTGTGAAGGGGCCACCAAGGGCAGTGTGCAGAACATCACCACTCTATTTTTCATGGGTGGGGGACCTGCCAGGGGTGCCACATCCAGTAGGTTAGGAATTATCTCGGCCTGCTGCCATATAATGAGTTATTTTTGTCCTAAATCCTTATTAATCCAATCTTGCACTGGGGCTACAAGAAATGCACACCAGGAAAATTGGGGAAAAATACAGGGAGGTCCCCTGGGGGTGTGGGACCCTAGAACCAAGACCAAACCATGGTTCCCACCCCACCTGGCAGACATCGATGGCACCGCCGAGTCTGACCTAGATCTCGGAGGGGGGCCTATGGAATTCAGAAAAAATCAAAAAAATTGAAAAACACTGCATGGAGTCATGGTGAGTGATGCACCACCTAGGAAAAATACCAAACATGGTAAATAGAGTAACGCTGCATTTTCCATTTTTTCCAGTGGCCGGAGGTGTCAAAACAGGTGTGTGGGCCTTTCAAAAAAACTATATTTAAAAAACACGCCGTGGATCGTCTAACTTCCACACCCTAACTTTTCTAACTTTGGGTCACTGAAAGTAGGCCCCACGTGTGGTTGGCCCTACTAATCAGTGACACAAAATGGCTTGATTAAGTGGCGGTTCCTGGCCTACAAAATGCGCAGCAGCCGGGCCACCCGCAGCAGCCTCCCGAGCCAGACAGTCAATCAGCTATCCTTCTTCTTCTACCTCTTCTTCAAAAAAAATCACGGGCATGGATGCACGCCGGGCGAGGAGATAGATGTACATGTACGGCTGGGCGTGCGCGTCATGTCGCCGCTTGCTTGGACCCAATGCAGAGTCCAATCGAGTTCAATGCCCAGTTGAAAGAGCATTTCCCGCCTAATTGATTTTGGCGTTTGTTAACAATACATTATCTATTAATGTGGTGATTATGCTTTGCAGGATTTTATTATGTTCCTGCACAAGATATTGGGTTTCCTATGTTATACTTGATAATTATCATTACCCAAAGGAAATTCTAGAGGAAATGGTGATAATATGCTCTGGGAGAAGTTTGATATGAAGCTTGGTCAGGAAGACCGGCTTTAGCCGGTCCCCAGACCGGCTTTAGCCAGTCCCCAGACCGGCTATAGCCGGCCTACTCATTTTCAGAAGGGGCAATGCGCCTCTGGCGTAACCCGGCTATTTGTCCGGCTTTTTCCGGCTGGGCCGGATATTTCAGACCGGCTTTAGCCGGTGTGAGGCCGGCTTTAGCCGGTGTGGCCGGCTTTAGCCGGACTTAACTCCGGCTTTAGCCGGACATTCCTGGCAGGCAACAGTCAGATTTGGGGGGGGGGGGTATAAATACCCCCACCTTCTTCTCCAATGGGCAGCTCGTCCAAGATTGAAGAACACCATTATTTTGAGCCACCAAATCAACTAGATCTCCTCCCTCAACCCACCAAAGCTCTTGATCTTTGGAGAATCGAAGGAGAAGACCATCATCTACATCCTCATCGAAGCGATTTGATTTCCCCTCTCATTTGCTTGAGGGCCCTTGTGTCTTGGGTTCCCTTGTGTCCCAAGACCTTGATTTGTGTATTTGATATATTGCTACTTGTTGTTTGACAGCATTGTGTTGTGCTTGGGAGCCTCCAATTCGGTTGTGGATGCGTGCCCCAAGATTGTAAAGGCCGGTTCCGCCTTGAGGAATCCCTTAGTGGAAAGTGAGCTAGGCCTTTGTGGCGGAAGCTTGCACCGGAGAATAGGGTGAGCCTTTGTGGCGTTGGTTAGGCCTTTGTGGCAACCACACCCCTCCAACGTAGACGTACTTCCCCTAAAAAGGAAGGAACTACGGGAATTACATCCATGTCTCCGTGTGCTCCACTCTCGGTTACCTCTATCCTTTATTGCCTTTACTTATTGTATCTTGTTTAGCTTGCTAGTTGACATATAGGTAAATTCACCTTAGTTGCATATCTAGAAAATTTACCTTTGTGTCAAGCCTAAATTGAAAAAGAACTAAAATTTGAGTAGCACCTATTCACCCCCCCCTCTAGGTGCCCATACGATCCGTTCAATTGGTATCAGAGCCTCGGCTCTTATTTCGGGCTTAACCGCCTAAGAGTATGGAAACATCACCTAGTGAGGGCTCGGGTCAAGTTTCCATGGGTGAGTTCAAATCTTTGGAATCATCCATGGCTTCCATGACATCTCAAATAAGTGAGTTGCGTGAAATGATGGCGCAACTCATGCAAGCTAAAACTGTTAATGCTTCTCCACCTCCGGAAAAACCCGCTACTCCACTAGTGGAGAATGTGGTGGTTGATGTGGAGGGTGCCGATAAAAATGGCGATGCTAAGTCTTCCACCAAGGACGACGGGAAAGGTGAATTCCCACATTGGTATTCACCCGACCTGCCGGTTCCTCATCCTCATATTAACCATAGAGGAGACCCACCTAAGCTTGATGCATTAAACTTTGGTCAATGGCAATATCAAATGATCTCTCATATGCGCAGTTCTTGCATCGAGCTTTGGAGGATCGTTGAGGAAGGATTCAAGGCCGTGGATCCCCACAACATGAAAAGAAGAGAGACGGTCGATAGCCAACTCAATGCTACCGCTCTTCACATGATTCAAGTCGCCGTGGGATCCAAGGACTTGCCTCACATCCAACACTTCTTCACCGCCAAAGAAGCTTGGCAAGGACTCTCCGACGTCTTTGTTGGCAACGAGAGCATGAAGAAAACAAGATATATTGCCTTCTCAAATCAAGCGGAGGGTTTCTTCATGATGGATGGTGAGGATCATCAAGAGATGTATAGAAGACTCAAGGCTATCGCTACCACCTTCAAGAACCTCGGTGCTCACCATATTGATGATGAGTGGATCAAGATGAAGTACATTCTTGCTCTCACTCCATATGAGCCCGCGGATGTGAAGAGTGTTCAAGGGAAGCACAACTTCAATGAGATGACCTCTAATCAAGTGATGCAAGAGATTCAAGCATACAAGGTTTCCGCACAAAATGCGGAAGATGCCCGTGCCCGTGCCATAGGAATGCAACGAAGCTCTAATCTTGCATTGAAAGCAAGTGTGGTTGAGAAAGAGGTTCCGCTTCAAGCAAGTATTGAAGCAAGACTAGAGATGTGTCCCGAGGACATAAGGCATGAGTACAATGAGCACATGGCCTTCTATGGAAAAACCTTTTGGGTTGATCCACACAAGGCTAAAGAAGACAATCAAAGAAGAAGCAAGTCAAGTGGCTATCAAAGGAATGACAACAATGGTCAAAGGGTGAGGACTTGCTACAATTGCAATGATAGATTCCACTTTGTTGCCGAGTGCCCTTATGAGAAGAGAGAAGACCATGGTGGAAAGCTCATCTTCAAAAGCAAGACCAAGTCACCATCCAAGAAGCCATTTGTGAAGAAGGGTGGACCAAAGAAGAGACAACCAAAGTTTGTGTTCTTGACTCAAGAAGAGTACTCCGCAAGTGAGAGTGATGAAGAAGAAACCATAACTAGTGAGGTGGCCGCAATGGCAACCACCTCCACCTCCTCCACATCACTCTTTGAATCCCCCAATGAGGACTCTCTTCTCAAGAACGTCAAGTGCCTTATGGCCAAGTCTTCCGAGGTATCACCCACATCTTTCTCTTCCTCTAAGACAAATGATGCTTCCTTGAATGATCTTGCTAGTCTTAGAGTAAAGGAAGAAATTGTTGCTTTTGATGATTATGTGTCTAGTGTAGATGGTGTTCACAAGCTTCACTTTGAACGTCTATTGAGCCAATATGGTAAAACTCTTGAAAAACTAGATGAACAAATGAGGCTTGAAAAAGAATATGCTCAAGATATTGCCTCACTAACCGAGTCTCTTGAAGAAGAGCAAGAGGAACGAGCAACTCTTGAAGAGAAGCTCGATTCCATTGAGGAAGCTAATAATGAAGTTGTTTCCAAACTCATTAAAGAGCGAGATCATGCTCGTGCTAAAGTAAAAATGCTTAAAAAGGAAAAGGTTGAATTTGGTGTTGGTCATGATATACTTGTTAAGGATTTAGAAGATCTTGACAAGGCTCACAAGGCCTTGAAAAGTGAACACTCTATCCTTACCAAGTCACATGAACAACTTCAAATTCAATTGACTAAGAATAATGTGCCTAGTTCTTCTACTTCTACTTGTGATCATGCAAATGTTATTGAAGAAAATGCTAGGTTGAAAGATGAGCTTGCCAAGTCCTCCATTCCCATAGGTGAGAAAAACTTGAATGACCTTTTGAGTAAGCAAAAGGCATTTGGTGATAAAACGGGGATTGGCTATGTCTCAAAGAAGAAGAAGAACAACAACAAGAAGAAGAAGGCCAAACCCGCACAAGCAAAGAAGGATCCTATTGTGGATGGCAAAGCCACTCATGATGATCATGCGGGAATTGCTAACCCTCACTATGTTTTATTTCATGATTATTATGGTGATGTTTATGCAAAATATGTTGGTCCAAATGATGGTTATGTTGCCTGGTCTATTTGGGTTCCAAAGACCCTTGTTGCTAACAAAAGAGGACCCATTGAAAAATGGGGACCTAAAACCAAGCAATGATCTCTTGTAGGACTATGCTTCCGGTGGATCAAAATGGGTGCTTGATAGTGGATGCACAAGTCATATGACCGGAAGCAAGGAGATTATGACGGAGATGAGACCAAATGACAACCACATAACCGTCACTTATGGAGACATGTCACAATCCGAGGTATTGGGTCTTGGCAAGGTGGTGGTCGCACCGGATATTTCCCTTGTGGACGTCATGCTTGTTGAGACCCTAGGTTACAATTTACTTTTAGTTCGTGCACTTGGTAAGATGGGCTTTGCCGTCTTCATTGATAATGAAATTGTGGTACTCTTGTGGAGCAAGTCTCTAAAGGTCGCTTTCGTTGGGCACATTGAAAATAACTTGTATGTAGTGGACTTCTCGGGGAAAACCACTACAAGTGCAATGTGTTTATTTGGAAAGGCCGATGTGGGTTGGCTTTGGCATCGCTGACTAGCCCATGTCAATATGAGAACTTTGCAAAGCCTTCACAAGGGTGGCCACATACTCGGACTAAAAGAGAATGTTTCTTTTGCCAAAGATCGTGTTTGCAGGGCTTGCGTTCTAGGAAAAATGCATGATTCTCCCCACCCAAGCAAGACTATCATTTCTTCCAAGAGGATCTTGGAGCTCCTTCATGTGGATCTTTTTGGTCCTCCCTCTCATGCAAGTCTTGGTGGGAAGAAATATTGTTTGGTGATTGTTGATGACTATTCAAGATATACTTGGGTCTACTTCTTCAAGCATAAGAGTGAGACTCAACAAACCGTCATCGACCTTGCCAAGGAAGTTGAACGTCAACATGGGCAAACTATTTTGGCAATTAGAAGTGACAATGGCTCGGAGTTCAAGAACTACACCTTAAATGGATTTCTTAGTGATGAGGGAATTCGTCATCAATATTCCACTGCATACACCCCTCAACAAAATGGTGTAGCCGAAAGGAAGAACCGGACTCTTATGGATATGGCTAGGTCCATGTTGGCAGAGTTTAAGTCTCCATACAACTTTTGGGCCGAAGCTATCTCTACGGCTTGTCACTCTTCAAACCGGCTCTTCCTCCGCAAAGGCCTAAACAAGACTCCATATGAAATACTCACCGGAAGCAAGCCCAACATCTCCTACTACCGGGTTTTCGGGTGTAAGTGTTTCTTTCAAAGAAAAGGAGTTCGTTTAGGTAAATTTGATCCGAAAGCAATAGAAGGTATCTGACGAGGTTTATCCCCGGCAATGCCCATGTCGAAGGGCTTTCGATCTAGGAAGCGTATTGGGACCTGGCGAACTCGACGGCGATCAGACGAAAGCAGAGGGACACAAGGATTTACCCAGGTTCAGCCCCCTCGAAAGGTAAAAGGCCTACGTCCTGCTTGTCTGACTTTGTATTGATGGTGTGGTTGCGATGAGGGTGTTACAATGGCGGCGTAGATTGGATCTAGCCGAAAGGAGAAAGCTCTAAGTTGTCGAGCGCTCCGGCGTGAGGTGGGTGGAAAAGTGTCTAGGGTTTTGAGACCTCCCTCCCAGCCTTTTATAAGTTAAGGCTAGGTCTCAGGAGTGTCTCTCAAGCCAAGTACAGATCGGATCGACCGAGAACTAGTCTAACTTGGACTCCTCGAAATCTTGCTTGTGCACCAAGTATTGCTCCTGGGCCGCGCCAAGCCACCGCCTTGATAGGCCTCGAAAGCCTTTCATGAGACGCCCTTTCTGGACCGAAAACTAGGTAGGCGAATATCGGGGGCCCGTTTGCCATTCCTTCGTCAGTAGCCCCCGAGTGCCTGGGATAGCCAAAGACTATGGCAGGGACTCCTCCCAAAAGTCTTCCCAGCCGCCCTCGATATGAGCACTTGGCTTGTAAAGCTGCACATGTACAGAGGTCATTTGAATAGTAAGCTTGTTTTGATACAAGATTCTCGAGCCACTCTCATTTGGGTTTGCAGAGGGATGCGCATAACCGGCCTGAGACTCACGCCGGGTCTCAGTTAATTGCATTGCTGCAAAGACATTCGGTTAGCTTACTCAGATTTGAGTCCCCCGACTCGAACCCGCGTGGGCTGGAGCTACCCCGACCTGAGCCGTGTTGGACTCACCAAGTCAGAGCCCAGTTCATTTGTGAGGCACCCGATGCGTCCATCGGTGCAAGCTTCATACCGTAGGTATGGAAAATTTCCGGCAGAGCGCGTTTGATACGAATACCGGGCCATCCGGTGTTGCAAACCGTGGACTTACCTTCGTATTTGACATACGGCATCCGAACTGGTATATTGCCACCACGATTCGGGCATGTTGATTGAGGAGCGTTGATAGCCCGAAAGAAAGGTTCGAAGAAAACGATTCGGCGATCTCGAATAGCTCGGAGGCGCCGCTGGCCTGAAAGAAACAATTCGAAGGACCAAAGTCCTACCTCGAATATCTCGAAGGCGCTGCTGGCCCGAAAGAAGCAATTCGAGGGACCGAAGTCCTACCTCGAATGTCTCGAAGGCGCTGCTGGCCCGAAAGAAGCAATTCGAGGGACCGAAGTCCTACCTCGAATATCTCGGAGGCGCTGCTGGCCCAAAAAAAGCAATTTGAGGGACTGAAGTCCTACCTCGAATGTCTCGAAGGCGCTGCTGGCCCGAAAGAAGCAATTCGAGGGACCGAAGTCCTACCTCAAATATCTCGAAGGCACTGCTGGCCCGAAAGAAGCAATTCGAGGGACCGAAGTCCTACCTCGAATATTTCGAAGGCGCTGCTGGCCCGAAAGAAGCAATTCGAGGGATCGAAAAATCCCCTCGAAGGAACGAAAGACAGAGTCATCGAAAAACTCGGTGTATATTCGGATGGCACAGGAGGGAAAAGCACAAAAAAAACCTCGAAAGAAACCCAGTTAAAAGGCTGTCTGGGTGCAAGAGGTGCATACCTTCGAGACTCAGGAGAATTTTCGCCAATCCTTGCCCTTTGAGTCGAAAGGAATCAACCTGCCCGAAGAAACGCATCATCGCTGACGACATGCCTCGTCGCGTTGTCACATCAGCTTCTGCAGGAGTGACCTGGCCCTGCTAGGACTAGACGTATGGTGGGTCCCCTAGCCGCGTGTCCCGGCCGTTGACAGAATTTGACCGCACGTCCCGCGCATGGGTGAGAAATAACCGGCGCGGTTTCCTTGATTACCGCGCGTAGTGGACGCCGTGGTGCCCTCGTGCTAACACGTGGACGGCCGGATCGGCTCAGCCGTTTCCACTTCGCCATGGACGGTTGAGATCTGACGCCGAATCCCAGAGATGAAATAAATAACAGTGGCAGGGCAACAGTCCATCTTACTCCGCCGCCACCGTCTTCTTCCTCGCGCATTGCTCCTGTAGCTCCACTTCCTCCATTTCCGCAACCCTCGTTGCACCCAGAGACCATGGGTAAAAGGAGCTCCACCGCCGCCGGTGCCACCGCTGCCGCCAAGAAGGCCAAGACGGCCGATGCCGAAGGCTCCGGCGTTGGCCGCTGGGTCCAGTCCAAGGTTGGGAACAAGGAATTGACCCAGGCCGAGAAGATGGGCCTGCTGAAGAACGCGCCGGCGAAATCGCTCGCCGCCGGTCCGGAGATCGTTCCCCGGCCACCCCTCGGATTCCGGGTAATTTTTATTGCTTTCCTGCTGCGGGGCTTGTCTTTTCCCCCGCATCCTTTCCTCCGCGGTCTCCTCTTCGCTTACGGGATTCAGCTCCACGACCTGAATCCCAATTCCATTCTTCACATCGCGTGCTTTATCACGCTTTGTGAGTGCTTCCTGGGGATCGAACCCCACTGGGCACTGTGGCGCCGAATCTTCGTGATTCGGCACCCTCTGCCCTATCAAACCGGCGGTTTCGGCGTCCAAGTGCGCCCAGACGTCGAGTATTTCAACCTCCAAACACCCGAAAATAATCCCGGGTGGAGGACGAAGTGGTACTACGCCAAGGACAAATCCTCCGACGGCGAAAACTTCGGACTTGAGGAATTCCATCCCACCGGCGTTCTTCGACCTCGTGTCTCCTGGAGGCACGACCTTTCGGACGAGGAGCTGAAGACTACAGAGCCAGTGATGGAGAAGATCCAGCAGCTTCGAGCTACTCCAAAGAAGGAGCTTTCGGGGATCCAGCTCATCCGAACCTTCATCGAGCGTCGAATCCAACCGCTCGCTGCTCGAGCCCACTGCATGTGGGATTACAGCGATCGCCGGGACTCGACTCGCATCTCCCAGGACGAGCTGCACGAGGCCGAAATCGACGAGTGCGTACGCACCGTCACGAACATCAAGAAGAAGGATCCCGTGCCGAAGATCTTCGGCGCCATAGCCTTTAGCAAGGCCTTTCCCCGCACTGAGGTATGATTTTGCTCTTAGTCGAATATCTTCCTTATTTCTTAACCGAATCGTCCAGTGATGAATGCCGTCCTCATCCTTGTGCAGGTAATTGACATAGCTCGATGCTATCCGCCCCAGCCCGAGATGGGCGAATATCCGGGGCGTGATTTTGCCGAAGTTCTGGAGGAATCGACCTCCGCTGCTCCGTCGCCGCCGAGGGCTCCGAAGAGACAACGAATTGCGGACGTTGTCGAAGATTTGGAGGACCCCGATGACACCCGTTTTACTTCGGGTGATGATGGCAATAGTGCGATCCCCGCTTCGCCTTTGAGCCGTCGTCCTCCTCCTCGAACGGAGAGGAAAAAACTTCCGAAGTTCGGGATCGACGCATCGTAAGTTTTCCTTCGCACATCATGTGGTCTTGTTTCGACTTGATTGTCCAGTTCTACACCGATGCTTGTTTCAGGTCTTCTACCGAGGAAACGTCGACCTGTCCGGGGGATCCAGACCAATACCATGTCTGACCCCACGACGATGCCCTCGAACAAACTGCGGATTCTCAGGAGAGAGCTGCCGACGTTGCCGCCCCCGAAGCCGCTCCGACAAAGCCTTCGACCTCCTCGAAGAAGAAGGCGTCGGAACATGAGTTCGTACTTGTCTCCTCGTCTGACGGTCCTTCTGGTCCTAGCAACCATGTGAGTTCGAAGATTTTCAACTTGTGCTTCGCGTGCTTGACCATTAGCAGCCCCCGAGGGTGAGTCTAAGTGTTTACACTTGGGCTCGCCCTCCTAACCATGACTCGGAGATTAATCTTTTGCCCTGCCTTCTTTAGCCTGTTGTGAGGGACCTGTCGAAGGTTTGCAGGAGCTTCTTCGCCTTAGAGGAGGAAAATTGGAAGCTGTCCGATCAGCTCGACGAAACTCGACGTGAGTACTGCCACCTCGCTTGTAAAACTTTTCTTCGTGTATGATATGACGCTTCTTTTTCTGACGACATCCTTTTACTGATTAGGGATTGGGGCCCAGGCTGCTGCTGACAAGATTTCCCTGAAATCTCAGCTGGACGATCTTGCCACTGAAAATTCGGGCTTGAAGGCTAAGGTCACCGAGCTGAACGACGAAATCGCCCGACTGAAGGGCGAATCGTCCGAAGCTAAGGAGCGTGCGAAGAAAAGCCGTCTGGACGCCGAAGCCCGAGAAGGAGAGCTAACCTAGCGCCTGCAAACTTCGCTTGACGCCTTGCGTGGTAAGTTCTTTGAGCTTTGTTCGGAATAATTTTCGTGCCGAGAAGTCCTGTTGTGACCTGGCTGTTTGCCTGTTCGTGCAGCTGCTGCCGAATTGGACGTCGGGGCAATGAAGGGGCCTGCTGGAATCGAATCCAGTATCGGCTTCGCCGAACGCCTGAGTCGAGAGGTTGTCAACCTCTTAGCGCGGGTGCGGTCGACACAGGTTCACGTTCGGGATACGTCTGTACCTGACTCGACCAGCGACACCATGGCGGGGATCCTCGACGCTGTGGCGGTGAAGGCGGGCGGCGAAAACCCTTTATTTGCCGCGGTACGCCGTCAGGTAACTATCGGCACCGAGTCTGTCTTCTCCATGATGATGATGCACGGCGTGGAGTTTGATGCTGACAAGGTCACGAGCACGTATCCGAAAGACAAGGACGGACGCTACAAGTCTGCCAAGAATTATGTTGTCCGTGCTCGTGAACTGGCTGCCCGAATGACGAGCTTTCTCGCCGAGAGGAATGAGAAGCGTGCGGCGGCGAAGGCTCGGAAACGTGGCGCATCCGCCGCGCCGTCTAGCAAGGCTGGTAGTTCAGCGTAGTGCGAGCAGTGTCTCTGGCGCCCACTTGTAATTAGCTTTTAAGGTCTCGCGCCGAGGGTAGTGACCCTTACTAGAACTGCTGGTGTAAAAATTGCTCTTTGGTTATGTTAATCTGCTTGGCCTTTGGTCGCCGAATGCTTGTATGTGATGCTCGACTCCTCGTGCAGGATCCTTCGCTGACCTCTGGTGCCTGGCCTGTTTCGTACGAAACGGTTGGCAGTACTTCTGGTGCCATTGAGCGAAGAGCGCCTTCCTCAGGCGAATTGTCGCTAATTCGATCGTTGCGCGATCAGCTCCAAAATACGCAGCGTCAACTGAAAGTGGTTACTGCCAAGGTCGACGTCGCTCTGTCGAAAGCGTCGCATGCTGCGGACTGCGAGAAATTTCTTCTCGACGAGATCGACAACCTTGGAAAATCCCTGAAGTGTGAGTCTCTGAACTTTTTTCACCATGTATTGACTTGGATGTGCAGGTTTTGATCTTCGGTCTTTTTTCGCAGATGCGTGCCTTGATAGTGCAGCCGAAGCCCGACGCGTGAATGCGCATCTTGTCGCCGCCCAGACACATGCCAATTCTGTTGCTGACAACTTCTGGGCTGACCGGTCGAAAGCGATGAAGCTGACATTTCTTCAAGACAGGATTGCTCAAGCTGGTGTGTTGGCTGAGATGAGCCGTAGCGCCCTCGCCCTGGTGCACCAGGTGATGTTCCCTTTGAACAATCAGCCCGAAGGTTTGCCGGCGCTGCTCGATCGATTTGAGAATGGCAACGCTGTGTATTCCTTTGTCCGGGAGCATCTGCGCAGCGGGGCTGTGGTTGCACTTGCTTTCGTGCGTGCCCACTACCCTGAGGTCGACCTAGAGCTTCTGAAGACGCTTCCTCCATCGCCCAGCGGTCGATACAACATGGATCACCATTATGCCGCTTGTAGAGCTACTGGCGACTGCATCGCTAGACAGATTATCGTCGAAAGTGATCGGTAGAGGGCGAATCAAGGTGCCGCGGCACCCTGAACTGGCCCTGAAGTGTGACTGTATCTTCACGCTGTACATGTATTGTATACCTGTGTTTATACTTGTCTGTGGCAAAACGACGGAGATCCCGAGCGTTGATGAGGAGGGCGAGAATTTTCAAGCGTAGGTCGAGAGAACGTATCCCTCGAAAGTGGGTCGAGGGACCGAGCCCCCGGGCGTAGGCGAAGCTCCCGAGCGTGGGTCGAAGGACCGAGCCCCCGAGCGTAGATGAAGCCCTCGAGCGTGGGTCGAAGGACCGAGCCCCCGAGCGTAGGCGAAGCCCCCGAGCGTGGGTCGAAGGACCGAGCCCCCGAGCGTAGACGAAGCCCCCGAGCGTGGGTCGAAGGACCGAGCCCCCGAGCGTAGGCGAAGCCCCCGAGCGTGGGTCGAAGGACCGAGCCCCCGAGCGTGGGTCGAAGGACCGAGCCCCCGAGCGTAGGCGAAGCCCCCGAGCGTGGGTCGAAGGACCGAGCCCCCGAGCGTAGACAAAGCCCCCGAGCGTGGGTCGAAGGACCGAGCCCCCGAGCGTAGACGAAGCCCCCGAGCGTGGGTCGAAAGGCTTAGCCCCCGAGCGTGGGTCGAAAGGCTTAGCCCCCGAGCGTGGGTCGAAGCCCCCGAGCGTGGGTATGCAAATATGTTGACTCATGAAGCGAGGAACTTGAACTTTATTGCTTGGTGCCGAAGGCACAATGTTGGGTGCGGACTGCTGCCGACACTTGATTACATATTAGGGGGGGGGGTAGAGGAGACAGCTTTGCTAGCTAAGGATAGAAACGGCGCAATTGCACGGCGTTCCATGGGTTATCTACGTCTTTCCCCGACTTCGGGTTGCGTAGACGATATGCTCCTCCCGGGATGACCTCGGGAACAAGATACGGGCCTTCCCAAGGTGGTTCCAGCTTCGATGTGCTTGTCTGCTTAAGTCGGAGCACAAGGTCGCCCGGCTCGAAAGAGTGTCCGCGTACCCGTCTATTGTGGTAGTTGCGGAGGCTCTGCTGGTAGACCGCCGATCGAACGAGGGCGACGTCTCGAGCTTCGTCCAGCAGGTCTTGGGCGTTTGCTAACGCCTTGTCCGCATCTTCCTCGACGTAGGCGGCGACACGGGGCGCGCTGTAGCGTACGTCCGTGGGTAGCACTGCTTCTACTCCGAAAAGCAAGAAGAAGGGTGTGTAGCCTGTCGAGGAGTTGGGCGTTGTTCGTAGGCTCCATAGCACCGATGGCAGTTCCTCGACCCAGGCGCCTGCTGCGCGTTTAAGGGGTCGAAGTAGTCGCTTCTTCAAGCCTCTGCATACGAGTCCATTGGCTTTTTCGACCTGGCCATTGGACTTGGGGTGTGCGACTGAAGCGTACTTGAGCTTGATGCCAAGGTTTTTGGCGAAATCCTGGAATTCGCCCGAAGTGAAGTTGGTGCCGTTGTCGGTGATGATGCTGTGCGGGACGCCGTATCGGTAGACGATGGACTCGAAGAATCTGACTGCCGTGGTCGCCTCCTGATTGGTGACCGGAACAGCCTCTATCCACTTGGAAAACTTGTCCACTGCGACTAGGAGGTAGGTATGACCTCCTCTGGATGACTTGGGGAGAGGCCCCACCTGATCGAGCCCCCATTGTGCAAAGGGCCAGGCCACAGGAATGGTGTGCAGTTCGGACGCCGGCGCGTGCGGCCTGGTAGCGAAGAACTGGCATGCTTCGCAGTGTTGGACGATGTTCCTGGCATCGTAAAGGGCGGATAGCCAGTAGAACCCGGATCGAAAAGCCTTGGCCACGAGGGTTCGACTGCAAGCGTGGTGTCCACAGGTTCCTTCGTGGATTTCCCGGAGGAGAGCAATCCCATCTTCCTGCGCTATGCACCGCTGGAGCACTCCTGCGGTGCTGCGCTTGTAGAGTTCCCCGTTGACTATCGTGAAGGCCTTGGAGCGCCGCATGACTTGTCGGCGATGGATGGGATCTTCTGGGAGCTCGCCCCGCGTTAGGTATGCCAGGTATGGTTTTGTCCATGTTGCTTCGACAAGCATGACCGCGGCTGCGTCCTTCGGGAGGTCTGCTGCTCCTGCTGCCGGGGCGGTATTGGCCGATCGAGCCCCCGGACGTGTTGCTAACGCTGGGTCGGTTGCTGGCTTGATCTTGACGGAGCGTTCGAATATCTCTTCGAAGAAGACACCAGGCGGTATTGGGAGGCACCTTGAGCTGACGTTGGCCAGGATGTCTGCCTCCTTGTTGCTTTCCCTGCCGATGTGCGTTACTTCGCAGCCCTCGAATTCGCCTTCGAGCTTGTCGTACATGGCGCGATATGCGATCATGTTCGCGCAGGTTGCGTCGCACTCCTTCATGACTTGCTGGGCGATGAGGTTCGAATCCCCATGAATCTTGATGCGGGTGGCCCCACAGGCCTTCGCCATGCGCATACCATGAAGGACGGCTTCATACTCCGCCTCGTTGTTGGAGGGATTCGGGAAGCGCATGCGGAGGACGTAGCGCATCCTATCCCCTTGCGGTGACACCAGGACCACTCCTGCTCCTGCCCCCGAGACCCGCTTGGACCCGTCGACGAAAATAGTCCAGCTGTTCGACAGGTCTGGGAGCTCGGGCATCTGGGCTTCTGTCCATTCGGCTATGAAATCCGGTAGGACTTGTGACTTGATCGCAGACTGGCGCTGGTACGTGATCTCCCAGGGTCCTAGCGTGATTCCTGCTGACTGTGGTGATGGCGCCAGAAAAAGTGTTGATGCCTAGTGAAAGCAGACGTCCTTGTGCGTGGTGAATGACCAGCCCGTTGGGAACCCCAAGAGGAAGGTATGATGAGTGCAGCGGCAAGTTTTCCCTCAGTTAAGAAACCAAGGTTTAATATCGATCAGGAGAAGGAGAGACAGCGACGACTGAAGGTGTTTGTGGAACCTGCACACACACAGACAAATACTTTGCTCCCAACTTGCGATGAGGTTGTCAATCTCACCGGTTTGCTTGAAACAAAGGTTATGAGTGTATCGAGTGGAAAACAGTAGTAATATGCTAGTAAAGTAAACAGTGCGGGAATAGTAAACAGGTGATTGCAATATGATTAAAATAGGACCGGGGTCCACAGTTCACTAGTGGTGTCTCTCCATAGATAAATAACATGCTGGGTAAACAAATTACAGTTGGGCAATTGATAGAATAAAGATAGCGTGATATGTCAAGAAGATCACTATGAGATTCACTCTGGGCATTACAACAAAATACATAGACCGCCATCCAACTGCATCTATGACTAATAATCCACCCCCGGGGATATCATCCGAACACCCTAGAAGTATTAAGTTGCGAACAACAGATAATTGCATTAAGCAAAGTGTGTAATGTAAACAAAGCATATGCCCTTGAGCATATGAATGTTGTTTTCTCCCTAGTAGCAACAGCACATCTACCACCTTAGAGGTTTCTGTCACTCCCCCAGGTGAAATAGAGGCATGAACCCACTATCGAGCATAAATACCCCCTCTTGGAGTCACTAGCAACTACTCGGCCAAGATAGCCACTAACAACGGAGAGCATGCAAGATCATAAACATCATAGAGATAATATAAGATATAATTCAGTACAGCAACTTAATCATAAACACCAATATTCATCGGATCCCAACAAACCAACATCATAGTATTACATAACGGTGATCTCAATCATGTAGGGCAGCTCATGAGATCTAAACATGAAGCACATGGTGGAGAAGACAACCATCTAGCTACTGCTATGGACCCATAGTCCAAGGTAGACTACTCACTCATCGCTCCGGAGGCAATCATGGCGATGAAGGAGACCTCCGGTGGTGATTCCCCTCTCCGGCAGGGTGCCGGGAAGAGCTTCTGGACCCTCCCAATCTTCGGGTCGACGGCGGCGGCGGATCACGA
This sequence comes from Dactylis glomerata, assembly GCA_007115705.1. Classification (NCBI taxonomy): domain Eukaryota; kingdom Viridiplantae; phylum Streptophyta; class Magnoliopsida; order Poales; family Poaceae; genus Dactylis; species Dactylis glomerata. The sequence continues at coordinate 7,504,042 of QXEO01000923.1, read as the reverse complement.
TGTATTCTGGAAAACTGATCGGGCCCTAGGTTTTTCTCGTCAGGGGGTATATGTAGGCGAAAGGGGGCTGTCAGAGGGTGGACCACGTGGCCTCACATGGGGCTGGCGCGGCCAGGGGCTAGGCCGCGCCGCCCCTGTGTGTGGGGGCCTCGTGGCCCCCCTCCGTCAGGTCTTCGGATGTTTGGGAGCTCCCCGATGAAATATGACTTCAGGAACTTGGTTCGTCCAATTCGGAGAATATTTCCTGTGTATCACTTCTGAAACCAAAAACAGCAGAAAACAGGGAACTGGCACTGTGGCACTTCGTTAATAGGTTAGTTCCGGAAAGCGTATAAAAATGCCACTAAGTGTAACGAAACAATAGGCAAATGGTGTAAAACAAAGCATGGAGCATCAAAAATTATAGATACGTTTGAGACGTATCAAGCATCCCCAAGCTTAACTCCTGCTCGTCCTCGAGTAGGTAAGTGATAACAAAAGAATAATTTTTGAGGTGACATGCACCTACACAATCTTGATCATATATGTAAGCATTGATGAGCTGGGATCAATAGAACTTAAAACATGGGCATGAAAGATATAATCATGACAATAAGAACTTAGCAACCATGTTGTAAACATGCAAATGAACACAAACAAAAGATCATGATAATGAAACAATGAAAGTCAAACGTGTGTTCAAATCATAAGGAAAAACATACAAGTGGTTTTCAGCTTGTCCTTCAAAGAGAGCAAAACATAAATGCATAGGACACCTCAAAGTTTAAGAGGGCGACTAGATACAAATAATTTAAGAACAAGTGAAACCAACAATATGAGTCAATCAATGAACCTTGGGACAATGCATATCACACTAAGAATGACAACTATGCTCTCTTAATGGTGCATAAAGAAAGAAGGTGGTGACTCAACATAAAAGTAGAAGAAAGGCCCTTCGCAGAGGGAAGCAGTGATTTAAACATGTGCTAGAGCTTTTCATTTTGTAAAACAGAGATAAAACTTGATTTTGAGAGGTGGTTGTCTTTGTCAACGACTGGCAATGGGGTTCTTACTATCTTCCATACAAAAATAAAGCAAGTTTTTGAGAGAGAGATTGGCACTTCGTGCTCTTTTTTATAAAACTTGGCACTCCTCCCCACCTTTTCCTTTCACATACCATGGCTAACCGATTCCATCGGGTGCCCACCAACATTCACATTCTTTGGAGGAGTACCTTTTTTTCTTTTTTTTTCTTTTTTCTTTTCTTTTTGGAATAAACAATATGGAAGATAGCAAATCCGACCACTACGTCCCCATGAGCTGAAAACAGTGTCACAAAACGAGAAGTATTTTGAAGGTTTTGAAAGGTAGCACACGAAAATTTTACTTTGGAATGGCTTACAAATACCATGCATAGGAATTTATAGTGGACACAATGGCAAACTTGGCTTTTAGGAGTTGGATGCACGAGTAGAGCTCATACTCAGTACAAGGTGAGGGCTAGCAAAAGACTGGGAGCGACCAACTAAGAGAGCAATAATGGCCATAATCATGCAAAGCGACAAAGCGACATTAAAAGAAGCATACGATGGCATCAAAAGTCAAAAACTAAATGATCATAAAGGCTAATGGCGACTTTGGAAGAGTCTAACATGTGTGAGCATGCGCCAAGTCAACCCAAATAAAGCATCAAGGAGAAAACCAAAATAATGCTTCCATACAATAAAAACAACGCATGATTTTTTCAAAGGCTCATTAAGCAATCTCAGTTATTTGAGACAAGTCATGCTACAGCAAAACCACTAAGCATACTATCAAAAGGACATCAAGCATGACATGAAAAAGCCTAAGCCGCAGTCTACACAAGCTCCTTCTTGTACCACTATTTTGCACAAAGCTTTTTCTCTTTTCCAACACCATTTGAAATTTTTAAAACAACCTCTTTTGATGAAAACCAATAAAGTTCAGAGGCAAAAATACACCTTGATGAAAAGATATGACAAGATCTGAATGCATATCAAGGCGAAAACGAAAACCAAAAGCAGTAGCAGAAAAACTAGAATGCTCGATTAATAAGAGTGAAAACTAGAGCATTCTTTGCAAATGAAAACGAGTACATCTCCTCCAAAGGAAATTTGTTGGGGTCCAACCATTTATTGCAGCAAACAAACAAACTAAACCAACTAAGAAAACTAAAACAACTGACGCTCCAAGAAAAACACATAGTGCATGAAGCAATAAAAATATAGTGTTTTGAAAGGTGACCTGATTTTTGCCGATGAAGAAGGGGTGCCTCGGGGGCATCCCCAAGCTTTGACGCTTGTACTTCTTGGATATTTCTTGGGGTGCTGGGCATCCCCAAGCTTGAGCTTTTGTCCATTCTTCAACTCATCTCATCATTCTCCAATCCCTACACTTGAAAACTTCCTTCATACAAAACTAAACACAATTCTATTAGCAACATTAGTGCAAGCATAAAATATATTCAACCTCTTTAAGCTTCAGGTTTCAACCCAAAACTACCACATATAAAGTATATACTACTGTAGCAACTTCCACAAGAGTTCCATGATCAAAAAGAACTCAGAAGAAAGCGATAAAGTGGCAAAAACAAATATTGGCAGAAATCTGTCAAAACTGGACAGCTGATAATGGACGAATTTTTGAGGGATTTTCCGTTGCTCAAATCAAAAAGTGTTCAACTAAGAAAAGTTTGGATATAACCTGGGGCATAAGCACAAGAAATCGCAGGTCCAAAAGATAAACAGAGAATTTTCACGAATTTTTACGGTGCAGCACCGAAAACAGTTTCAGGACAGCAATAACCCCAAATCTTTACCTCACTCAAATTAGAGGCTTCTCTTGGCACAAAAACGAAATAAACAAGATAAAGAGCGGTCATTACAGTAGTAATGACTTCCAAGATTCAAAAAAAAAGAAAGAGTACTGAAAAGTAAACAATGGGTTATCTCCCAAGAGTGCTTTTCTTTAACGCCTTTGAGCTAGGCGCAGAAAATTGCGAATCAAGTAACTTCAGAAGAAGCATTAAGATCAACAGAAGAGGTCTTGTCAATAAGGCATTGTATTTCATCCACATAAGTTTTTGAAGACCCTTTGTGATCATGCTTTGGTACACTATTCTCATCAAAAAGATTTTCAGGACAAATCCAGGCAAAATTGTTTTCGAAAGCATCATTCAATCCCATAAGCTTGCAAGGTATAGGTATCTCAGCCTCCCCATCATGTGTATCAATAACCGTTATAGGTGAACCGAGTTTATTAAAACGTTTAAGAACCTTCCTAGCTTCAATAACGACATCCTTAAATTCTAAACGCAAAGTTTCCAAGATAAAAGCTTTCTTTTCGGGGTCCTCAATTTCATGAAGCTTAAGGAACATGTATTGCATAAAAGGATTAAGACTAGCACCTAGTTTCCAATATGTCAATTAAATAAATAGAAGCAACTTCAATACTAGGAGCAAGCTCAACCCAAGACTTTTCCTCATCTTCATCATGCATACTAATGTGATTAAAGAACTCCTCAATGTTACTTTTGCCAATAATCGAACCACTACCTACTGAGAGGTCTTCCAGAACGAACTTAGGAAAAGACATGATAAACTAAAGTAAAGAAATAACAACTACCAAGGATTCTAATTTTTTTGGGTTTTTGATATAAAAACAATGCAGGTAAAGTAAAATAAAGTAAAGCAAAACAAATAACAAAGTAAAGAATGTGTGTGCGAAGAACTCCCCTCACAGAAGTCTTCTCTTCCTTCCCCGGCAACGGCGCCAGAAAAAGTGCTGCTGACTGTGGTGATGGCGCCAGAAAAAGTGCTGATGCCTAGTGAAAGCAGACGTCCTTGTGCGTGGTGAATGACCAGCCCGTTGGGAACCCCAAGAGGAAGGTATGATGAGTGCAGCGGCAAGTTTTCCCTCAGTTAAGAAACCAAGGTTTAATATCGATCAGGAGAAGGAGAGACAGCGACGACTGAAGGTGTTTGTGGAACCTGCATACACACAGACAAATACTTTGCTCCCAACTTGCGATGAGGTTGTCAATCTCACCGGTTTGCTTGAAACAAAGGTTATGAGTGTATCGAGTGGAAAACAGTAGTAATATGCTAGTAAAGTAAACAGTGCGGGAATAGTAAACAGGTGATTGCAATATGATTAAAATAGGACCGGGGTCCACAGTTCACTAGTGGTGTCTCTCCATAGATAAATAACATGCTGGGTAAACAAATTACAGTTGGGCAATTGATAGAATAAAGATAGCGTGATATGTCAAGAAGATCACTATGAGATTCACTCTGGGCATTACAACAAAATACATAGACCGCCATCCAACTGCATCTATGACTAATAATCCACCCCCGGGGATATCATCCGAACACCCTAGAAGTATTAAGTTGCGAACAACAGATAATTGCATTAAGCAAAGTGTGTAATGTAAACAAAGCATATGCCCTTGAGCATATGAATGTTGTTTTCTCCCTAGTAGCAACAGCACATCTACCACCTTAGAGGTTTCTGTCACTCCCCCAGGTGAAATAGAGGCATGAACCCACTATCGAGCATAAATACCCCCTCTTGGAGTCACTAGCAACTACTCGGCCAAGATAGCCACTAACAACGGAGAGCATGCAAGATCATAAACATCATAGAGATAATATAAGATATAATTTAGTACAGCAACTTAATCATAAACACCAATATTCATCGGATCCCAACAAACCAACATCATAGTATTACATAACGGTGATCTCAATCATGTAGGGCAGCTCATGAGATCTAAACATGAAGCACATGGTGGAGAAGACAACCATCTAGCTACTGCTATGGACCCATAGTCCAAGGTAGACTACTCACTCATCGCTCCGGAGGCAATCATGGCGATGAAGGAGACCTCCGGTGGTGATTCCCCTCTCCGGCAGGGTGCCGGGAAGAGCTTCTGGACCCTCCCGATCTTCGGGTCGACGGCGGCGGTGGATCGCGATGTATTCTGGAAAACTGATCGGGCCCTAGGTTTTTCTCGTCAGGGGGTATATGTAGGCGAAAGGGGGCTGTCAGAGGGTGGACCACGTGGCCTCACACGGGGCTGGCGCGGCCAGGGGCTAGGCCGCGCCGCCCCTGTGTGTGGGGGCCTCGTGGCCCCCCTCCGTCAGGTCTTCGGATGTTTGGGAGCTCTCCGATGAAATATGACTTCAGGAACTTGTTTCGTCCAATTCGGAGAATATTTCCTGTGTATCACTTCTGAAACCAAAAACAGCAGAAAACAGGGAACTGGCACTGTGGCACTTCGTTAATAGGTTAGTTCCGGAAAGCGTATAAAAATGCCACTAAGTGTAACGAAACAATAGGCAAATGGTGTAAAACAAAGCATGGAGCATCAAAAATTATAGATACGTTTGAGACGTATCAATTCCCCATAGCGACACACGCCCTGTAGCGTCTGGGTTGTTGAGGATGCTAGAGACTGGATTCGAAGCCACTACTATGATGGAGTGGCACTCGAAATAGTGCGGCAGTTTTTTCCCCGTCATGTAGATGGCGTATGCCAACTTCTGATAATGGGGGTATCTTTGCTTGGTTGGCGACAGAACTTCGCTCAAGTAGTACACGGGCCTCTGTACGCCGTGTTCTTTGCCTTCTTCTGCACGTTCAACTACAAGCACCGAGCTGACGACTTGATTTGTAGCCGCAATGTACAGCAACATTGGCTCTTTTTCTCGAGGCGTGACAAGAACTGGAGAGGTTGATAGTCGTCGCTTGAGGTCGTCAAACGCGGCTTGCGCCTCTTCGGTCCACGTGAAGTTGTCTGTTTTTCGGAGCAGTCGATAGAAGGGTAGTGCTTTTTCGCCAAGCTTGCTGATGAAACGGCTAAGCGCTGCGAGTCGACCTGTCAACTGCTGGACATGTCGAAGCGTCTTCGGAGGCTGCATGCTGATGATGGCCTTTATCTTCTCCGGGTTGCCTTCGATTCCTCTCTCGGATATCAAATAGCCCAGCAGTTGGCCAGTGGGTACCCCGAAAGAGCATTTCTTCGGGTTAAGCTTGATGCTATATCTGTCGAGGTTGGCAAAGGTTTCTCGAAGGTCATCGAGCAAGGTATCTGCTTTCGATGTCTTGATGACAATGTCGTCGACGTAAACTTCGACATTGCGTCCGATTTGTTCCTTCAGGCATGCCTGCATACACCGCTGATACGTAGCTCCGGCGTTCTTGAGCCCGAAAGGCATCGTCATGTAGCAGTATACCCCGTGCGGGGTGATGAACGCCGTCTTGTCTTCGTCTTCTACTTTCAGCCATATCTGGTTATACCCCGAGTAGGCGTCGAGGAACGAGAGGCGCTCGCATCCTGCCGTAGAATCGACGATCTGGTCGATTCGGGGCAAAGGGAAGTAGTCTTTCGGGCAGTGTTTGTTTAAGGCTGTGAAGTCGATGCACATCCTGTAGATCTTGGTGTCCTTCTTCTCCACCATGACCGGTGGCGAGAGCCACGTGGCTTCCTTGATCTCTCTGATGAACTTGGCTTCGAGGAGGCGATTGATTTCTTCGCCCATCGACTTGGCTTTCTCTGGATTGTACCGTCGCATAGACTGCTTGCCCGGTTTCGCGTTGGGAAATATTTTAAGCTCGTGCTCGGCGAGTTCCCTGGGGATGCCTGGCATATCTGCTGGACACCAGGCGAACATCCTCCAGTGCTCACGGAGGAACTCGACGAGCGCGCTTTCCTATGCGGGGGAAAGGGAGTTTGACACCCGCGCCGTCTTGGTTGGATCAGTCGGGTGGATCTGGTGTTCTCGGGTGTCCTTGGTGGCATCGAAAGACAGCTCTGGGGCGTTCTGCTGCGCCGGTGGGTCGATGTCCATGACAGTGGCCTCCCGAATGTGGTGCAGTTCCTCGTGCACCCCGAAAGTCTGGGACATGTCGTTGAAGTCTTTGTCGCAGTTTTCTGATCGCGCAAAGCTGCCGCTGATCGTCAGTGGTCCTCTGTTTGTGGGCATCCGCAACTTGAGGTAGGCGTAGTGGGGTACCGCCATGAATCGGGCGAACGCTGGTCGCCCGAGGATAGCATGGTACTACGAGGGCCAGTCGACCACTTCGAATTCGATCTTCTCCTTTCTGAAGTTTGCTGGAGTGCCGAAGATGACGTCGAGATGTATCGCCCCCAATGGGTACGTCGGCTTTCCCGGGACGATTCCGTGGAAAGAAGTCTCCGTTGGCAGGAGATTGTTTAGTGGAATCTTGATCTTTCGCAATGTGTCTGCGTAGATGAGGTTCAAGCTGCTGCCTCCGTCCATAAACACCTTTTTCGAGGTGAAATCCCCCTATTTGCGCCTCGAGAACCAGAGCATGGTGTCCTAGGCGTGGGATCTTCGGTGGGTGATCTGACCGATCGAAACCGATCGGATGTTCGGACCAATTCAGATATTCGGGAGTAGCCGGTGGTGCATGTTCGGCGTGGAACACTTCTCTCGCGCGTTTTCGCTGGACTTTGTTCGTCGGGCGCCCCCTCTGAATCATGGGCACGAAACCTCTTGGTGGCGGGAACTCTTCTTCCTCGTTGGCCGGCTGCCGCTGCTCGACTTGCTGGATCGTAGCGGCCTGGTGACTTTGCTGTACGACGTTTGCTGGTGGGTTCGGCGGTGGCGGTGGAGCGTTGTAGGCTATCGCCCCTGCCACTGGTTGCTCGACGTTCATTCTCTCCTGAAGTGCCCGGTTGAGACGAAGGAACTCCCTGCACTCGATGAGGAGGTGTGCGGGTTTTCGTACTCCGTCCTTGTCGAGGTACACGTGCCTTGGGCATCCGCTATCAAGCATCTCTTCTGCCGACAGCTGTGGCTGCCAGCGACGCCACTCCTTACTGGGTTTCGAATCACGGCTGATACTGCCGTAGTAAGTGTTTCCTCGTCGCAGTAAGTCGCGATTGTCGTCGCGGTCCTCGTGCACGTAGCCAGCTGCTACCATGTCTACGTTCTCCGTGTTGTCGTAGCGGCTTCGGCGACCTTTCTTCCGGGATCCGGGATGGAATTGGTCCTTCGCATCGACATCGCGTTCTGCTGATCGACAGCGGCTTCTGGGAGCCGAGATGGAGTCTTCGCCATCGGCCCATTCATTCGCCAAACTCATGAGGTGGTCGATGGTTCTGGGCTTGCAGCGCCCCAGTTCCTCCTTGAAGTCACGCCGAAATAAGCCGTCCCGAAATGCATCGATGGCCCTTTCGGGCGAGATGTTTTCTGTCGTGTTCCGGAGGTTGATCCATCGTGAGATGTATGACCTCAGGTTTTCGCCGGTCTTCTGCACACATAGGCGGAGCTCTTCGAACGACGTAGGTCGTCGTGAGGTGCCTCGGAAGTTTGCGATAAACGCTTGCCGAAACTCTTCCCAGGAGCGAATGCTGTCTGGGGCGAGATTATTCAACCATGCCCTTGCGTTATCTTTTAGGTGCAGCGATAACAACTGGAGAGCATTGTCTCTGGATCCGCCGCTGATCTTGACAGCGGTCATGAAATCATCTAGCCAAATTCGGGGATCCTGCTGCCCGTTGAATTTAACTATGCCGTCGCTGAGTTTGATTCCTCTTGGCAACGAGGCGGAGCGGATCAGAAGGCTGAAGCATTCTGCCCCGCAAAATCCGTCGTTGGCGCCGCCGAATGTTTCGGCCTCACGATCTCCCTCGAAGCGGCGCGCCTGGTCAACCCTGTTCTGGGCCAGACCGTGCCGAAGTTCTCCGTTGATGGGTTCGACCACTTGTGCTCGAGGTGCTGCGGCCGGCGCCAGTGCTGGGTGCCCATCTTGCTCCGGCGGTGGTGCGATTCTTGTTGTTGTCGCGCCATGATCTGAGCCAGGCGTGCCTTGTAGCACCCTTACTCCTTTGAGTGCTAAATTTCGCAGATGTCGCATATGTTCGTCGCCATTAGATGCATTTGCGGCAATGTATGCCGCCGCAGCCATGATTGCTGCTTCCTTGGTTTTGGGCATCAAATCGGCCTCATTGAATTCTGCCTCCAGGTTTCGGGTGATATTGTGCATATCGGCCCCAGGCTGAGTGCGCGATCTCGATCGGCGTTGAACGCTCCATGAATAGTGTGATGACCTTTCAGCCCGCCTTTTGCTGGACGCGTCGGCCTCCTCTCTGCGCCACTCCAGCACTCGCCTATCAGCGCTGATTTGATCTTTCTGTTCCTGGACGACAAATCGCAGTGCAGCTAGGTCGCTTGGGCTTGGGTTGGGACCGAAATTTACTTCGCCCGCATAAACCCTCCTTGCGAACCGAATTTGATCGTGCGTGAGCACCTGGCGTCCGCTATCCGCCCGGTTTCGGCCGTCGTTCTCGTTTCTGTCGCCATGCGATGCCATCATGCAATGGCCCCCGGGCCACGGGGTCGAATCGTCGCTGATTTCGCCCAGCGCTGGAGGATAGACGTCGTCACTTTCGACATAGGGTTCGACCTCGATCATGAAGTCAGAATCATAATCAGCTACATAGCCATCACTGGATGCGTTAGATTCGCATAGTGAGGCGGTGCTTGCCGAATTGCCGATTTTCCCCTTAGCTTCGGGGTAGACGTCGTCATCGTCATCTGAGCATGTGTAGTCTGAGTACAACCCTTCGACGTAATCAGGGTCGTACGGTGCAGTGCGGAGTGTGAGGGCATTGAGAGCCCGATCGCACTCTGATATCGTCGGGTAGACAGCTGCTGTGCCCCCCCGAGGATCTTCACGACCGGCGATTTCATGAGATGAAAAATCTCCGGCGCCCACATAGTGGTATGCGTCGCAGTCGACGCAATAGGCGGTGGTTGGGGATGGAGGTGGATCTTCGAAATCGTTTGACCCAACTGATGGGGTCGAAGTTTTTGGCTTCGATCTCTCCTCCGATGATGCTAGCGACGCGCCTGTCGAGGGTTTGCCCCCGATAGTTGGTGGTTTTGTCGTTTCGGCCATGAGCGGGGCCGATTCGGCGACGGAGAGTAGCTCTACCGCCCCGTTGCTGTCCACGTGGAAGTTGAACAGTCTGAAGGCCATGTCATAGCCTCCGAGCGCTATCCCTGTCGTGCCCGAAGTGGGGTCGATGACGTCCGCCGTCGAAGCGCAGTTGATGGTGCTTGGCGAAACGCTGTCGATGACAGTCGAATCAACGGTGCCGATTTTCGGCTCCATCGGGCTGGCGTTGACGATGGTCGGCACAGCGATGCCGGCGGCAGTGTCAATGTCGATCTTGGGGGTGGTGTCGTCGTTGTTCGGCACAGCGATGCCAACGACGGTGTCGATGTCGATCTTGGAGGTGGTGTTGTCGTTGTTCGGCACAGCGATGCCGACGATGGGGTCGATGTCGATCTTGGAGGTGATGTCATCGTTATTCGGCACAGCGATGCCGACGACGGTGTCGATGTCGATCTTGGAGGTTGTGCGTGATGGAGCCAGCGAATCCGTAGATCCAGATCCCGTCGTCCCCACGGTCGGCGCCAATTGACGAGGTTTATCCCCGGCAATGCCCATGTCGAAGGGCTTTCGATCTAGGAAGCGTATTGGGACCTGGCGAACTCGACGGTGATCAGACGAAAGCAGAGGGACACAAGGATTTACCCAGGTTCGGCCCCCTCGAAAGGTAAAAGGCCTACGTCCTGCTTGTCTGACTTTGTATTGATGGTGTGGTTGCGATGAGGGTGTTACAATGGCGGCGTAGATTGGATCTAGCCGAAAGGAGAAAGCTCTAAGTTGTCGAGCGCTCCGGCGTGAGGTGGGTGGAAAAGTGTCTAGGGTTTCGAGACCTCCCTCCCAGCCTTTTATAAGTTAAGGCTAGGTCTCAGGAGTGTCTCTCAAGCCAAGTACAGATCGGATCGACCGAGAACTAGTCTAACTTGGACTCCTCGAAATCTTGCTTGTGCACCAAGTATTGCTCCTGGGCCGCGCCAAGCCACCGCCTTGATAGGCCTCGAAAGCCTTTCATGAGACGCCCTTTCTGGACCGAAAACTAGGTAGGCGAATATCGGGGGCCCGTTTGCCATTCCTTCGTCAGTATCTTTGTTGGTTATGGTGCCGAATCCCACACTTATAGAGTCTTCAACAAGTCCACCGGACGTGTTGAAGAATCTTGTAGTGTGGTATTCGAAGAGAATGACGGCTCCCAAGGGGGGCGAGATGTTGTTTCTTGTGATGTAGATGATGAAATACCTCGAGAAGCCATAGGAAGAATGGGCGTGGGATTTTTCCGCCCCATTGAGGGACACCTTGTGGCCGACCGGGAAGGACTATGCTCTACTCAAGTGGAGCCTTCATCTCCACAAGCTCAACAAGCCTCTCCCAAGGAAGCAACTAATGCACCAACCGAAGAACAAGACAAGGACCTTCATGAAGAAGAAGGGGCACCACCATCCTCTCCGATTATTTCAACCGCCCCCAATTCTTCACAAGACCGAGATCAACCTACTCATGAAGATAATGATGATCAAGGTCAATTTGATGGTCAAGACGGGGACCAAAATGATCAAGATGATCAAGTGACTCCTCCAAGGTCAAATGAGGAGATCGAAGCCCGTCGCAAGAAAAGAGTTGAAAGGGATTTGGAGCTTAAAGGTCATACCCTTGAGAGGGTTATTGGAGATTTAAGAAGCAAAGTGTCAACCCGGCGTCAATTGGCACAATTTAGCTCTCATCATGCTTATATCTCCATGGTTGAACCCAAGAAAGTATTTGAAGCTCTTGAAGATCCGGATTGGTTGGATGCTATGCATGAAGAACTCAACAACTTCAAGCGCAATAATGTATGGGTGTTAGTAGAGAAGCCAAAGGAGTGCCGCAATGTGATTGGCACAAAGTGGATATTCAAGAACAAGCAAGATGAGCATGGAATTGTTGTGAGGAACAAGGCAAGATTGGTTGCTCAAGGTTTCTCTCAAGTTGAAGGCATTGACTTTGGAGAGACTTATGCTCCCGTGGCTCGTCTTGAGTCCATCCGTATCCTTCTTGCATATGCCACTCATCATAACTTTAAGTTGCAACAAATGGATGTTAAGAGTGCATTTCTTAATGGTCCATTGAAAGAGGAAGTGTATGTTAAGCAACCTCCGGGGTTTGAGGATCTCAACTTTCCTAACCATGTCTACAAACTCCATAAGGCACTTAATGGCCTTAAACAAGCCCCACGTGCGTGGTATGAGCACCTTAGGGAGTTGTTGGTAGACCGTGGGTTTGAAGTTGGGCAAATCGATCCTACTCTTTTTACTAAGAGGGTCAATGGGGAGCTTTTCGTATGCCAACTATATGTTGATGATATTATCTTTGGCTCTACTAACAAAGCTTTTAATGATGAATTTTCAAAGCTTATGACCGATAGGTTTGAGATGTCTATGATGGGCGAAATGAAGTTCTTTCTTGGTTTTGAAATCAAGCAATTGAAAGAAGGGACTTTCATTTATCAAGCCAAATATGTCCAAGACATGCTCAAGAGGTTCAAGATGAAAGAACTAAATGGGGCCGCCACACCAATGGCCACAAAATGTCATCTTGAGCTTGATCCCAATGGTAAAGATGTGGATCAAAAGGTATACCGTTCTATGATCGGTTCTTTGCTTTACCTTTGCGCATCTAGACCCGATATTGTGTTGAGTGTAGGTGTGTGTGCAAGGTATCAAGCCGCTCCTAAAGAAAGCCACCTTATGGCGGTTAAGAGAATCTTTCGATATTTGGTTCATACCCCAACTTATGGGCTTTGGTATCCCAAAGGCTCGGATTTCTCTCTTTGTGGCTTCACGGATTCGGATTGGGCCGGTGACAAGGATGATAGGAAATCAACCTCCGGAGCTTGCCAATTTCTTGGTAGGTCTTTGGTGTGTTGGTCTTCTAAGAAGCAAAATTGTATATCTCTCTCCACCGCCGAAGCCGAATATATTGCCGCCGCAAGTGGATGCACTCAATTGTTGTGGATGAGGCAAACTTTAAAGGAATATGGTGTCAATTGTGACAAAGTGCCTCTTTTGTGTGACAATGAGAGTGCTATCAAGATAGCCTATAATCCGGTGCAACATTCAAGAACCAAGCATATTGAGATCCGGAATCATTTTATCAGAGATCATGTTGCCCGTGGTGATATTGAGCTTGCATATGTAAGCACCAAGGATCAACTTGCCGACATATTCACGAAGCCCCTTGATGAAGCAAGATTTGGATATTTGAGGAATGAGCTAAATATCATTGATTCAAGGAGTGTGGCTTGAGCATCTTGCAAGTACACCTATTCTTCAATACTTGTTTGGTTTAGGTGTGGGCATGGAGATAGGGGGAGTGCGGTCCTAATTAATTGGGCTATCCCTCCCCCCATAATGCCAATAGTGATAAAATTGTTCTCTTCCTATCATTTTTGTGATAAATGAGTTTCAATGATGAGTATTGGTTATGGACCCAAGATATATCTTCGCGGTCCAATGCCATAACACTCATACATGGTGGCCTCGGCCACCGACCTCTTCTTTTCGAAGAGTTGATTCTTTGCAAATCTTATTTGAGCTTATTGAATTTTTTCGTCATTGTCTCTATCCTTGATATGGGAAGGCACTTGCATTGGATTTTTCAAAGATTTCTTGTGTTTGCAATGTCAAAGTGCCGAGAACCACTCCATGCATGTTTTCTATCCTAAGCCCACTTATCTAAAGCCAAATCATCCTCTCTTGCATGCCCAGAATTTCCTGAAATCAAAATCATCTGTTTTGGGTCATCTAGACCGGCTTTAGCCGGTCTGTCACCGGAAATAGCCGGTGTCCGGCTTTAGCCGGGCCCCCCGGCTATAGCCGGCCTGGGGGTTTTCGAGTCCAAGTCATTAGGCCGTGGGGGTGAGGGTTTCCTCAGTTACCCCCACGCCTATTCTTCTCCACTCGAGCCTCCTCCCTTGGAGCCGCCGCCGTCAATCTTCTCCTCTGGCCGCCGGTGCCCCCTCATCGGCTGGCCATCTCCTCCGGCGACCTCCCCCATGGATCAGGGTACTCTTCCCCAACTTTTCCTCTCTCTCTCCCTAGGTCTTCCTAGGGTTAGGGTTGATTGCTTTGGTACCTTGTTGATTCATCTGGGAGTCTTTGAATTCATGTTGTCTCCGGCATTGCATTGATTGAAAACCCTTGACTAGTTTTGGTGGATTACTCCTGAGATTTCACTTTTGCTCATCTGGTCCGGCTAAAGCCGGTGTCAGACCGGCTATTGCCGGCCTGACCGGCTAAAGCCGGCCTGAGGCCGGAAATAGCCGGTGTAGATCACCAAGTACTGTCCTGGTTTTTTCCTTTTGTGCTATTGCTCTTTGATCCTCTGGCATGCATGCTCATTCTCTATGCTATCTACCTATGTGCTGTTTGCAGGTGGTTCTCGACCCAAGAGGTCTCGCTATGTTGATCCCTCTCTTGCCCGCCGCCAAGAGCATCACGATGCTCGTATGACAGCTACTATGAAGAAGAAGCGGTTGGAAGAACGCAAGAAGAAATCTTTGTTTGCTAACATTGGTGATCTCAAGAAGCTGTCCAAGCAAGAGTACCGTGAGTTCCGTGAGCAGAAGTTCTATGCCTTGCCGAGGGACATCGACAGTGGTTCCTTCTACCGGTCTGAGCATCAGAGGATATATGAGCAGGTGTATGAGACCATGAGCACAAAGGTGTGCCCCATGAAGTTCACCAACATTGCAGCGCTGTCCAGGGATGAGTACTTTGCCGATGCTCTTTGGGTCACCGAGAAGTTAGGGTTGCACAAGTTGATGGTCTTCAAGCAAGACTACAATCCTCATCTGATTCAGCAGTTCTTTGCCACATTGGAGTTTGATACTCGGGATGAGGTTGGTTTCACTTGGATGTCAGGTGAAGTGAGGAAGTACTCGACCATGTCTCGCTTTGGGAAGCTTTTGGGCTATAGGTTTGATGGCATTCATCGACCTAGAGGTGCCCGCTTGCATCTCGACACCACAGAGTACAACAAGAGGAAGATCCAGTGTTTGTATGGTCCAGGGGGCAAAGCGGGAGAGACTGCAAATCTCCTTCCCCTCTATGATATTTTGCTTCGGATATTCCGTGCCAACATTGCTCCAAGTGGGGGCAACAATGATTCTATCAGAGGTGGACTTGTGCATCTACTCCACCATGCCCGTCTTGTCTTTGAGGCCGGAAGGGATTGTGAAGGGATGGAGCTCGATGTGATGTACTTCATCTTCATGGAGATGAAGATTGCTATGCTTGATAGGAAGATCCCTCCTTATGCTCCATTCATCATGAGGCTTATCATTGACAGAGGCATTGAAGGAGACTTTGAGATTGAGGAAGATTTGCTTGATGAAGAGTTGGAAGTGCACAAGCCCAACAAGCTCTACAAGAAGACCGCTCATTTGGTGTCTAGCACCTCAAGTGCTTTTCCCTCTTCGAGTGATGTGTTGGGTGGCAACCGCTATGGTAGTGGTTCTAGGAGGAAGAATGCGGATCCACCAAGTGGTGGAATGGCTCAAGAGTTGAAGAAGCTCAAGTGGTGGCAAAGGGCTTTGTTTTGCATGAACAATGATGTGCGTCAAACTCAATACAAGGACTATGTGGACCGCAAGCACATTTCCAAGAAGCAAAGGGAGTTGGATGCTCGTTTGAGGGCTGTGGAGAAGGGCAAAGTTGCTAGCCATGAAGAAGAGTCCCAAGAGCAAGATCTATCCGAGGACACTTTTTCTTTTGGCAAGTGGAATGAAGGATCAACTTTTGATTGGAAGGAGTTAGCCGAAGTCACCTCCAAGGGCAAGGAAGCCATTGATGAAGAAGAGGAAGAAAGAGATGAAGATGATGATGAAGAGGAAGAAGATGATGATCATGAAGATGATGATGAGGAAGATGAGGAATTCGATGATGTTGATGAGTGATCTCGTGTTGTGGTCTCCCTTTTTGGCGTCTTGATGCCAAAGGGGGAGAAAGTCCCATTTGCATGTGTTTCCATTTGGATTTGAGGTTTTCCATTTGGATTTGGTTGGGTCACAAGCTCTTATATCGTGTGCTTGCTCGCTTGTGTCCCATGGTTGAACTTATCATCTACTACTATGTGTGTTAAACTGTATGCTTATATTGTGTAGTAGAACTTGTTTATCGTTAATGATCCTACTTGCTATATCTTGTCATATTATATGTTTGTTGATTATGTGCTATTGAATTATCATATATCTTGTGCACATATGGATCACATTATAAAATCTAGGGGGAGTTCTTATTGTTGATGTGTCTTTGTATTCAAATACAAAACTTAAAATAAGGCACATAGCAAGGGGGAGCTCCATCTATATTTTATATCGTTTGAAACATGCAAAATTATGTATTGTCATCAAACACCAAAAAGGGGGAGATTGAAAGAGCATTTCCCGCCTAATTGATTTTGGCGTTTGTTAACAATACATTATCTATTAATGTGGTGATTATGCTTTGCAGGATTTTATTATGTTCCTGCACAAGATATTGGGTTTCCTATGTTATACTTGATAATTATCATTACCCAAAGGAAATTCTAGAGGAAATGGTGATAATATGCTCTGGGAGAAGTTTCATATGAAGCTTGGTCAGGAAGACCGGCTTTAGCCGGTCCCCAGACCGGCTATAGCCAGCCTACTCATTTTCGGAAGGGGCAATGCGCCTCTGGCGTAACCCGGCTATTTGTCCGGCTATTTCCGGCTGGGCCGGATATTTCAGACCGGCTTTAGCCGGTGTGAGGCCGGCTTTAGCCGGTGTGGCCGGCTTTAGCCGGACTTAACTCCGGCTTTAGCCGGACTTAACTCCGGCTTTAGCCGGACATTCCTGGCAGGCAACGGTCAGATTTTGGGGGGGGGGTATAAATACCCCCACCTTCTTCTCCAATGGGCAGCTCGTCCAAGATTGAAGAACACCATTATTTTGAGCCACCAAATCAACTAGATCTCCTCCCTCAACCCACCAAAGCTCTTGATCTTTGGAGAATCGAAGGAGAAGACCATCATCTACATCCTCACCGAAGCGATTTGATTTCCCCTCTCATTTGCTTGAGGGCCCTTGTGTCTTGGGTTCCCTTGTGTCCCAAGACCTTGATTTGTGTATTTGATATATTGCTACTTGTTGTTTGACAGCATTGTGTTGTGCTTGGGAGCCTCCAATTCGGTTGTGGATGCGTGCCCCAAGATTGTAAAGGCCGGTTCCGCCTTGAGGAATCCCTTAGTGGAAAGTGAGCTAGGCCTTTGTGGCGGAAGCTTGCACCGAAGAATAGGGTGAGCCTTTGTGGCGTTGGTTAGGCCTTTGTGGCAACCACACCCCTCCAATGTAGACGTACTTCCCCTAAAAAGGAAGGAACTACGGGAATTACATCCGTGTCTCCGTGTGCTCCACTCTCGGTTACCTCTATCCTTTATTGCCTTTACTTATTGTATCTTGTTTAGCTTGCTAGTTGACATATAGGTAAATTCACCTTATTTGCATATCTAGAGAATTTACCTTTGTGTCAAGCCTAAATTGAAAAAGAACTAAAATTTGAGTAGCACCTATTCACCCCCCCTCTAGGTGCCCATACGATCCGTTCACCAGTCCCATCGTGGCAGTGCGCAGTGAAAAAACAAGGGGCTACTGCTTCCTATTCGTTCGTACCTATGGTGACCCTTCGTTGACAAGGTACCAAGGGCTACGCTTAGATTCAAACGGACGGCCGAGATTGCTTGAGATGGTGCCCAGGAGGCAAGGACACGGTGGTCAGCTGAAGCTGGTCCTTGACCGTGTAGCACTATTCTGCAGAAACCCACTTCCTCTGCTTCCTCCTGCCTTCCTTACCCCTCCCTCCATTCTACGACGAAGCCATGCCTCCCAAGAAGCGGACCCGACCGGCGTTTAAGACCGATGGGGTCAAGACTAGGGCGGCGAAGCGGAAGGAGTTAACCCATCGGCAGGCAGATCTCCATGCAAGCAGCCTAATCAGTCAGGCCGAAGCCGTCTTCTCTTTCTGCGCACCAACGGACGAGGGGGACGTTGTCTCCCTCGGGTGGGTTTAGGGTTAACGACGCCTTGATCTTCCGTTTGTTTGTTCTTTCCAACTTCGTAACCTATTTGATTTTGTAGGCCCCCAAAATCGACAAATAAGAAGCTGCCCATGAAGACCATGGACCCATCAATGGACTTCCTGATCAAGCCCGTTCCCCGCCTAAGCAAGGTAATCGCATGCCATCTAGTGTACTTGTTGATCAAGCCTTACCATTGTTCATAACCTGCCTTTGGCAATGCGGCTAGGTGCTACGCATGTAGATCTGTATAGATTCAGTGTATAGATTCACTCATTGTTAACCGTATCTAGTTTACTTTGAAAAACTAAAAATAACTATATATTTGTGAAAAGAGGCAGTATTAGCATTGATCTCTTTTATTGCCTGCCCTAAACTACGGTGCAGGAAGCGAAGGAGAAGATCGAGGCAGATGTGGCCGCACTGAATGTCAAGATACATAGCCAACTGGCCGAGAAACATTCCCTCGAGCTGCACTGTGCTAGCCTAGGCTCACATTTGGATCAGGAGAAGGAGAAATCACAAACTTTGGCGCATGAGGTTGACAAGCTTACGGCTGCGAAAAACTTGCTATCGGGGCATATGGACTACCTTGTGAAGACGCAGGAGCAGATGAAAATATTGCTGGACAAGGATAGGTTGACCATCAGGGCGCTGGAGGTGGAAAATCGGAAGCTAAATGCCACGTGCAGCGACCTTCGTGTGCAAATCACCAAGGGCCTCAAAGAGCAGATCAAGCAGAGCGAGAGGACCGTGGTAGCCTATGAGGCCAGAGACAAGTCCAGAGATCTCTTGAAGCTGATGACCGAGAGCACTCGCAAAGCAGCCGGTCTGCTCGAGGCTGTTAAAAAGGAGAATATCATGCTAAAAGCCAAGATCAATGAGTCCGAGCGCCTCCAGCAGGATCAGATTGCCTCCAAGTAAGAGGAGATACGATGTAGTCTGCGCGCTATGTTTCATCGTCCTGTATGTCTGAACTTTGTGTTAACTAGCCGGAATCTTATATTATCTGAACTAGTAGTGAAATGTTAACTGAACTGTGATGTTGGCTTAATGCTCTCTGTTATATGGAAGCAATTGTTATAGGTACGCTATTGCTTATAGATAACTTGAAATGCTGAATTACATAGACATAACTTATTCATCTAAAATTTGTTTCAATCTATCTAACTTGTCCTTATTAACTGCTGCTTGCTTCAAGAGATCTGCAATGCAGTTCTCCAGCCTTTTTTTCTCCTTCTTCAGCTGGTCCCTCTGCTTTTCTGCCTTGAGCTTTAGAAAGATCTGAATATCTAGAAGATTTTTCGAAATGGATCCCACCTGCCTATCGGTCATTGTTTTCTGGAGTTCTTCGGCCATATTGTTGTTTATTTCTTCGAGCTCCTTCTTATCCTGTGATAGCTTGTAACATTCATCAGCAGCAGCACAAGCATCACTAATTCTCCCAATACTTTCCGATTTATACAACTCCCATAACTTGACCAAACATTTCTTCAGTGCGTCAGGCCACTCCGGATCAATCCACTCCACTATTCCACACTTCGGACCATCCTAATGATCAGCAGCATAGTATAACAAATATAAGAAACTATGAAATAAAGAGAGAACAACGCTATTCAAACATTCATTTTGCAATATAAATAATCCAAACCTCCTTTGCGCATCCTATAAACCTTTTCCCTGTGTTAGTGCCTTCGAAGGCAACAAATTTCCTTAGTTTCAACCCATGGTCACATGGTGCCTCCCTCTCGATCGCCAAACCATCCCAATCTGGGTCGTTGATGGTCTGTGCCACCTAAAACAAAACCTAAACCTAAATTCCTAACCCCATAAACCAACACGTCGAATAAAAGGAACTCATATTGGTCCGGCGGTAGTCGAAATCGGAGAGAAGGCTGCGGCTATCGCTGCCGTAGCTTGTATCGTCGCCATCATTACAAGACGGCATGGTGAAGGAAGGAGAGAGGGGGTAGAACTAGAGGAAGGAGAGAGAGGTGGTAGAGCCGGCGTGCGAGGTAGTGACTCAACGGTCAGTTTGAACATAAATATCTTGTTCTGCCTACTACCCATGCCTCCTACTACCCATGCCTCAGTGGAAATAAATAATTTATACGCTTTCAAAAGGCAAACAACACATAAGTTGGCAATTGATTTTGGATAAATCAGGTAAATTATGCAGAACAATGACTGTCCCCTACTAGTTGGTATTTTTTGTAATATTTGTTTTTTAGTTTGTAATATTTCAATTAAGCATAGTTTTACTCTTCAAAATTTGAAATGTATTTTACAAATGTGAATCTACACAGTACAAGGCATGTAGATACACGACATGATTTGTTTGTAATATAATACAACAAGTGATGTAAACAACGCTTATTATTTCAGCAGTCATTTTATTACAACATCTCAATATCCCAGATATGAATTTATTACATTCTCGCAACTTAGTTCTACAATAAAATTACAAATTGACACTAGTTTTCAGAAAAAGTTTGAGGCAGACAATATGAGATACAACATTTTCTAAGATACAACAGCTTATTGCATGGAGCAGCTACAGCACACTCACAAACATTTACAGAGTGATGCAGAATGAAGGAGATGAATCAAATAGTGACCAGAATTGGGTTGCACTTCTCACTGTAACATACCAGCACCTATGAAGCGGGGAGCTCAAAACTTCAAGATAACAGCTCTACAGCAGTCTCATCATCTCCAACCATTTCTGAAATTGCAACAACAAAAAATACCTTCTTACTCAATTTCTTCCTTCGGAAAACCTGCATGAGATCATCATCTTTAACAATGTCGATGAAATCCCTCTTCTAAAAGTGCCATCAACGTAAACGTGCCTGCTGATTAGGGCCCCAAGGACATCTCTGCTTTAGCCGCTCAAGAATCTGGTCAACAGTAACTGTCTTGGGATCTACCATTATTTCCATATGATCGTTCTGCATAGTAAATTCTTGGCCATCATCTAGTACTGTAGTGTAAGGATCCACTTGCAAAGCAATTAGATACATTTGTGAATGGTCAATAGCTGCTAGTTTACAAGCATCCATACCACTGGGAGCACCATCATCTGGATCAACACCTTTGACACCTAACTGTGCTTCTGGTGCATCAACATCATCAACCATAACAAAGAGATCCAACTGACGAGTATCCTTATACTTCTCCCAAATCTGCAACAGCTGATGGGAGTGCTCAAGTTGTTCGTACACCTGATTCATGTTCATCCACACAAACTTAGCCTTCTGTTTGGATCCCCAAGGAACCCTAGCGTGAAGAATGGCAACAAGCTGCGAAACAGACACAATCTCACTGCAATTCACATTCATTTGCACAGACTGCGAAGCCACACACCTCTCCAAGCCGTAATCTAATCTAGCAATGTACTGATGCACTCGGACATTTATTTTATATGTGTTCTCTGAATCATCGCTGTCTCAAAAATATTGGGAAACAAAAGATACAAATTAGTTGCTTCTCTCTAATCATACCACAATTTGGGAAAACATAAGACAAAAAGTATGTTTTCTGCTTTTGGATAAATTGGAGCCTTCAGATCTGAACATAATTTGAGATGACTTCCATAAGATAAAAAATCTGGGTTTGCATGTTGGTTGGTTTGATAGAGATTGAGGATTACTTGCATACAAAATAATACCATAATTTCGGAAAACATATGACAAAAATCAGTCAGTTTCTTCTCTATAATTGTTCAGATACTGACGGACAGTTACTCCTGCCGTTCCATAAAACATCTTAGTGCTATCGGGATGTAAGAGAGGGATCTGAAATATTCATCTTTGCTTTCTGGCGCTCACAGTCACAGTAGAAGGCCCAATTCCGTTCATCTTTGGGATTTGGTCTTTTCCTCCAATCTGCTGGCGGCGCCGCGCCAGCGACGCCGGAGGGTTACCGCTCCGATTGCTCTTGGTTGGCGGTGCCACCGCCGGGCCGGCTCTTCGCTTGGTCGGCGGCGCCACCGCCGTCGGGCAAGCTTTCCGCTTCTCGCTGCTCCCCGCTGCTGGCTTGTTGCAAGATATCTGGCTGCTTTCCTGGCTTGCAGCTCCAGCAATCGCCGCTCCTGGCGGCGATGGTGCATCTCGTTTCCTGCTGGTAGACATGCGCCGCCGCCGAAATTCGACTACGACCTAGGGGGGGTCTAGGGTTGGAAGGACAAGAAAAGGGATTTGTTCGTACTGAGAGTTGCAGGTGGAGTTGACATACTGTCAACTAACGAGACAACATAACGGAGACACCTGACAAGCAGGACCCACTCGCTCGGCACATAACGAAGAAATACTGACATACGGGACCGCAATGGGCCCAAAACGGGAGAAGTCACGGCAATATTTGGTTTGCCCTTATTTCGTCCAGAATGGATCCTCTGAGGAATTACCTACCCAACTTTTTAAATCGCGTCTATTACAAACAATAAAGGCACCTGTGAGCCTGTGCCAAGGAACTCGATGACCGCAAACAAAATATCCCCGTGATCACACGCCACGGAACAGATTTGGCAACGCAAGGCTCCCATGTGCTGTCAAAAACTCGGGAGCACCTTCACCGGGCCTCCGAGCCAGGAGACAACAGGCACCACAAGACAAGGCACGACAAGCTTCACCCAGTTGTTGTGGACTTCTCTATCCTGCGTAAACGGCGATCGGCGACGAACTGATCGGACCCGTTTATGTGCTGTGGATCCGCGGGGTCCCGGGGCTAGCTAGACTTTCGGACTAGTGGCCGGACTGAATTGATTTACAGTATGGACATCAGGGTGCAGGCGGATGCGGACGTCCGCGAGTCCGTCACGTCCGTGCCGTGTAAAGAGCCTAAACGGATTAGCCTCCTGGCCGTATAAATTATACGGCTTCACGGACTGAACCTGTCTAGTCCACGAGGCCCGTCTTTCCGTATTTCGACTCTGAGCTCGTCAATTAGCAGAGAGAAAAGTTGAGCTGATTAAAAAGAAAAAAACAGACGTCGGGCTGGCGCCCCGCTCATCCCCACCGAGCAAGCTATTCACCCGGTGCTATTTGCTCTGTCCGCAGGTGACCGGCGGACGCTGCGGAACTGCTGAATTAGTTTTGGCGGACTCCGTGAAAAACTGATTTACAGTTAATGGAACGGACTCCGTGAACATGTCCGTCTACATCCTGATATGGACACCAATGGAATTCCTCCTGGTTAATCTCTCGAGCAACACTGCACACCTAGGCGATGGCAGCCGAGCTGTCGTCACCAACTTAACATGTTAAACACACGGGAAATTATCTGCCGGGTAACAGATTCGGGCACCATGCATACACAAGCATAACTAAACGGCGGATTTCAATGGAGGCTTGACATGGTGAGAGCAGTACAGCAGCACTGTCCTCCTGCATATGCCGGCCACTACTGTTTACTGTTGACTCTTTCCGAGATCGATGCAACTGTTCCAAAGTAGGTGACTGTTTCACGAGTTGACCAGGCCCATTGGATCATCTGACCACTCGCAGTCACAGTCTTGGCCTTAAATGGCCCCTGCCTGCACCATACTTTCGCATCTGATTCCTTCAGAGTTTCACTGCTGCAAGACAAGCATTGCAGTGCTGCAGTACACAGCCTGCAGGCTGCAGGGTGGAATTTCGGGACGGCTACGGTTAATTGCAGCAAACCTGAAAGCTGACTGTACTTGCGCCAGCGGAGTGCTACTGCTGAACTGCTTTATTGACAACAAGGTCGTAACTACAGTGTAAGCACCGGGCAGCGCAAGGCGTTGCAAGGACTTTACTGTGCCAAAACTACGACAGTCTCCTAATTATTCTGTACTGTAGTAGTATACTAGTATACTAAGTACAGTACAATGATAAGACAGAACATAATGACAATTAAGAAGAGCATTTTGGAAGTGTCGACAGTTACACGCCTCAACATTATACTTTCCAGATTCCAGAATAGCTCCATGTTGTGATATGACTGACTACACAGCAGCTCGTTTAATTTTCAATAAAAGAAGAGGATAAAATTTAGGACTTCTCAGTGAACGTCCAATGCGCATCCACCCAATGGCAGGCCAAACTTGGTTTCAGTTTGGTACGGCCGCTATCAAACTCTCTGAGCTAACCACTAACCACTGCTCCTAAAAGATACTCTAGTTGTACCAAGTTTATCCAGTTTGTAATCTCAAAAAAAAAAATCATCCAGTTTGGCAAAATTCTATTTGCTGCTTCCTGTCATTAACTCAGTGGTGGCTACCAATTAAAGAAGTTTGCAAATTGCAACTTCTCAGAGCAGGGGCGTCTCAGGGTCACATGCGTTGAAGAAATGTAGAGGAATAGGACAGGCTGCTGCTGCAATACAGTATTGTGCCCCGCCACAGCTCACACTGTTGGACAAATCGGTCGGGTACGCGTACCGTATCGGTCACTAGCGCTTGGCCGCTCCAGCTACCCAAACTGTATAGCGCGACCTCTCTATAGTTTTTCCATGAGCTAATTACACCGGAGGTCCCAAAAGTTGTTCAGCATGTGCATTTTCGTCCCAATTCTTTTAAATTGGGGTGAAGTAGTCCCAAAACTTGAATTTTGCGAGCAAATTTGGTCCCAGCCAATCAGAGGACGACGTGTGGAAGCCACGGTGGCAGAAGACACACGCCCACGGTCATGAAAATCTTGCAAAAACATCCCCGGTTTCTTCTCTATTCTTCTCCACTCGCGCCAGACGCTTCTCTGCAAGTGGAGCTCCCGCGCAGCTGCTGCCGCTGCTTCGTCGCCGCCGCCGCCGCCAGATCGCCGCCGGCCCGCCGTCGACATGCCGAGCTGGAATGACGGAGAATCAAGCGAGGAGCGCTTAGGGGTAAGCTCTATCTCTCCTCTGCTCGCCCTAGCTCGTCTGTGTTCTGCAATTAGGGTTCCTGCAATTTTGGGGATTTTTCGATTTGAGGTTGATTTGATGCATTCCATTCACTCTTCTGCAACTGTTGGTCGACTAGGATCTCACCCCACTCGATTTTGCTCCCAATACGATCGAGGACCCCACATTCTTTGGCATTGCGTCTGCTTGTGATCATGTCTGCGACGGCCACGGCTTGAAGCCTAGGAAATGTGTTGCATTTCAAGGGGTTGATACAGGCAGAAGGTTCTACATGTGTCCAATTGAAAATGTGAGTACAAATGAGAGTCCTTGCTTTAGGCTTTATTTTTCTGATAAGTTCAGTGTTCAGTGGTTCTGTTAAGTTCAGTGTTATTCAGTGTTCAGTCTGTTAAGTGCAGTGTTCATTCAGTGTTCAGTCTGTGATTGAGATGCTATTCATTGTATGCAGGAGATAATGAATTGTGGATTTGTGAGTTGGATAGATCCAGACTGGCCCTTGCCACTGCAGCATGCTCTAGGGAGGCTGTGGGCTATGCATGCTGAGATCAACATGGAGAAAAATGAGCAAGGTTTAGAGCACTATAGAAAACTCCAGGAGGTTGCTGCAGAGAAAAAGAAGTTGGAGAAGGAATACAACACTCTGGTAGATGATGTCAACAGGATGATGGATAGAGCTGAGAAAAGAGCAGTTGAGGTGAATTTGGCCAAGATGAAGGAAGAAGAGGAGAAGGCAGAATTTCAGAAGCATAGAAATATGCTCCTGGGAGAGGTGGCTCAG
Organism: Dactylis glomerata; assembly: GCA_007115705.1. Taxonomy (NCBI): domain Eukaryota; kingdom Viridiplantae; phylum Streptophyta; class Magnoliopsida; order Poales; family Poaceae; genus Dactylis; species Dactylis glomerata. The sequence goes on along the minus strand of QXEO01000923.1, from coordinate 7,478,405 downwards.
CTCAAAGATTTTCAGAAGCATGAAGAGGAGAAGACAAAGCTAAGGATGGAGCAGTGGGACAAGGAAAGGGAGGATCTCAAGGAGCAGAAGAGAAAGCTGGAGTACCAGTTCCTAGAACTTTTCAATGCAAATGATGTTAACAAGGACAAGCTGAGAAGGATGAAGCAAATTATGGATGAGTGATATGAGTATTTGCTCTACTGCCTTGTTTAATCATGTTGTAGCAAATTCATGATGTACTTTGAACTTTAGCTGCAAGGCAGGCAATGTTGTAGTTTTTCAATGGTGTTTTGTGTGACAAGAATGCAATCTGCAATGTATGGAACATATGCAATGTATGGAACATATGCAATGTATGGAAAATATTAAGTAATAAAATGCACTCTTTGATGTTCAAATATTTGAGTACATGATTGCCAGTAGTTTATTACATTTACAGTCCCAAAAAAAATTATTGCCATCTAGTTCATGGCTTGACAGGCTCTCTGCTACTTTATTACACTGGCTGGTTATTGAAAATACACCTCTCACTGTAACTTTGGTCTCCCCATCACTTTGGTGTACAAGGGAGGCAGTACTACAACTCCATTCATTTTCTCCCAGTGAACTCTACCTCTGAGAGGAACAAGATTGTAAGCATAAGCTCTTTTATATGTATCAATCTTGTAGCAGCTATGAACCAGATCATCAACATCAAATCTATCTTCTCTGCAACATGCAATTGCATGGTGGCATGGTATCCCTGTCAGTTGCCATCTGTTGCAAGTGCATGTCTTTGTTGGCATGTCCACGACATATTCTTTTTCAAATTCCAGAGAACTGACATGATATAGACCTTTGGCAGCTGGGTCTACAAAGCATTTCTTGCTCCATTCAGTGAACTTGTCTATCTTCTTTTTAATTTTAGGACAAATTGTGCCAGTCCATTTCTCTACCTCCTTCTGCTTAGCAACAATCCTGGCTTCTATTTTGTAAAAAATTGTGTGCATCATGGACAAGATGGGCATCTCTCTGGCCTCAAGGATGTAACTGTTGAAGACCTCAGAGTGATTATTCAGTAGGACATCACACTTGGGGAAGTCAGAGAAAAAAGCCTTTATCCATGTATTTGGTGCTAGCTTCTCAACCCACTCATATGCTTCTCTGCTATCAGCTCTCATTTTCTCAAGATTGTGCTGCCACCTAGGGATATTGGTCGACCTTGCTATAGCCCACAGGTTATTCTTCAGCACCTCTCCTCTGTTACCAGCTTTCTGAAAATTCTGATAGAGATGCCTAACACAGAATCTGTGTTCTGCATCTGGCCAAATTTTGGTGACAGCATTGATTAAACCCTGCATGACAAAGCCAAAGACAACATGATGGTGAGGGAGAATTCACATTTCAGCAAGATGCTCGAATAGATAACAACAAGATGCACTGTTCACATGTGAGCCACTATTACTGCTATAAGTAAGAGGCAGTGCCTATCCTTTCTCAGTAAGAAGACATGGATCAGCAGGAGTATCAGGTGTACACTAGGAGGAGGAGGTCCACTGGTAGCACACATCAGTACTATCGTAGGAGAACAGAGCAGGAGAGGCAGGAGAGGGTAGCAGCTGATGGTTTGCACATCCTAGGGCAGGAACTAGTGTACTCATCAGTCATGGGCCTGCCTGCACCAACAGCTGAACCAAGGCCAGGTATTCCTATCATGCATGAGCTACCTAGAAGAGTGAATGGAATGCATCCTAGGCTAGCTGCATTTGAAGATATCCAGCGCACAACTTATAATGCTGCATATCATGACCATGTCTTCCCCCAAATGGTGACTGAAAGACTAGTACCAGGAATTAGAGCTGCCAGTGCATTGTGCAAGATTAAGAAGGGAATAGACTATGTGATGAACAAGCTTAAGAAGAAGAAGAAGGATAAGAAGCATGTAACTTGGGCAGATCAGGAGTAGTACTACTAATGTATTTCCCCAAGTGTGTCATGTATTTCCCCTTGTAACTCTGTACTTCCCCAAGTGTGTCATGTATGTCCCCATGTACCAAGCCTAGTTCAGTTGAATAAAATGCAGAAGGTTACCTTTTGTTTGTCACTCATAATTGTGAAGGGGCTGGTATTTGTAATGTTGAGGTCATCTCTTAAAGTTGTCAAAAACCACTCCCAACTGCTTGTGCACTCAACCTCAACCAGAGCCATTGCAATGGGATAAATACAGTCATTTCCATCTATTCCAACTGCTGTCAGAAGCTGGCCTTTATATTTAGTTTTTATGTGGCAACCATCCAGGAAGATGATAGGCCTACATCCTTCTAAGAAACCTCTTTTGCAAGCATCAAATGACCAATAGAGTGTAGCTAGGTGTTCTTTAGCAGGCTCATCCCCAACACCTGCAACCCTATTTGTGGTCAAGTGAAATCTGCTACCAGGATTTGATCTTCTCAGCTCTTGCCCAAAATCAAGTAGGAGAGCAAACTGTCCATCCTCATCTCCATTTATAATATTCAGAGCTTCTTTTCTTGCTCTCCGAAGCTTCCATCTATTTGGGCACATGTTGAATTCTCTCTGAACTTTAGCTGCAAATGTCTTCAGATCCATCTTCTGGTTGTCTCTAATTTCATCAAGAAATCTCTGACAGAGAAATGGAGCAGTGAGGGTTTTCAACTCCCAACTGGCCTGGCATGTGTGTTGACCCATAAAATAGCTCCTTATTACAAAACCACCAGTTATGCTATCCTTTGAAGCTTTTAGGAACCATGGGCAACCTGGCTTGCACACTACATCCACTCTCCTCTGATCATTCTTCACTTTCTTTATTTTAATCCTGTTTCTAACACTGTAAGCATTGAGTGCTTTTCTGAGCTCTTCTATTGAACTGAAAATCATTCCTGGCTTGAACACTGGATTATCCAAGTCAACTGATGGATTGAACACACATAGCTTGTTCTGAAGCAACTGCTCATCTACATTCCTCAATCTCAGGTCAGTATCATCCAAACCTTCATCATTTTCCAAATAAAAATCATCTTCAGTTGCATTGTTATCATGAACCTGTTTGTCCACATTATCAGCAAACAAATCATCATCTCCATCTTCCACATCATAGTCACTATCATGAAAATCTGAATCACAATCACTGTCATCTTCAGAGTCCTTCAAGCCATCATCATTTTCCAACTGACCCAATGCACTCTTCCATGTCCTTGCATTTTCTGTTACTGGTTCGGTTCCATTAGGCTCTTCAGATGCATTCCTGTTCTCAACATGTGCAATTGTTGTCACCATATCAGGCCTTAGATTCCAAACAAAATCAGTGTGATCAGCTAGTACACAGATTCTTCTCTGCTCTGCAGCAGCTTGCACCATTGCCCTGACATCTTCTTCAGTATAAATAAGGTGAAGACCATCTTCAAAACCTTTCCCAGGCATACACCAGTATAAATGCATCTTTCCATCATCTTTGTAATCGAAAAATCTCCTGATGCTTGCAATATCAGCTGATGAAAATGTCCCAAGATCACAGTAGTCAAAGTGATCAACTGATCCACAATCATAAGTCAATTCTCCTCTCAGGCCAGAGAAGTAACCATTGTGCTCAAACTGAACAGTGAAAAGGTTTTGATTCCCTACAGCAATCAGAAAAACAGTCAAGCACCATCTTCACAGTATTCAGAGAAAATTGCAGGGAAACAGCAAAGTTCAGTTAAAAGTGACACCTTGCAATATTCAGACAAAGAAACAGGACAAATTTGTTCTACGTGATTCACTATTTATCTTGATGCTGCTGCTGCACATACTAATCACCATCAATTACATGGCCGATTCCACAAGAAATCGTCGCCGGTAATGCTCCCGGCGATGCCAACGACGACGGCGGCCGTGGGGCGGCGACAGAGACAGAGAAAGAAAAGTAACAAGGTCATGGACAGGGCAAGGTAGATGCTGCTGCTGCACATACTAATCCCTAGCAAGTACATGTTCGATTCCACAAGAAATCGTCGCCGGTAATGCTTCCGACGATGCCAACGACGACGGCGGCCGTGGGGCGGCGACAGAGACAGAAAATGGGAAGGAAAGAAGGCGGCGAAGCATTACCGTACACCGGCGGCTCGTCATCCCAGCGACGGTAACGCGGCGCGTCCGGCGGCAGGTCCATCACGGCGACGGCGAGCGCAGCAGAGGGAGGAGCGGTGCGGCGAAGCAGTGGCGGAACTAATCGAGAAAGGCGACGCCACGCCGACCGCACGTGAGTTACTTATCAGCTCGGACCAGAAAACGGCAGGGGGTAATCTGCAAACTACGCTTGTCCCCCACGTCGCCACCGTGTCCTCCACACGTCGTCCTCTGATTGGCTGGGACCAAATTTGCTCGCAAAATGTAAGTTTTGGGACTACTTCACCCCAATTTGAAAGAATTGGGATGAAAATGCACATGCTGGACAACTTTTGGGACCTCCAGTGTAATTAGCTCTTTTTCCATTTCGTGCTCACATCAATTTGGAGCTTTATCTTTAATATATTCCTTGGTATAATCATCTGCTGTACGATCTTCAGCTATCTTTTCTCTTAATGATGATTAGGCAGTACACGGATTGTGCCTAATCCGAAAGTTGTATCTCCTCAAGTACAAGTGCTGAATTTATTGGCACCTCCCCCTTCAGCTTATGTGCAAACAAACGAAACATCTGGATGCCTGTTTGTGCAGATAAAAAACTGATCGAGACATAGAGAGCAATGAAACAACCTCATCATCGTTAAGTACTATGATATCCATCGAAAAGGCACCTTTCAAAGAGCATGATGCCAGTTACCGCTATATTGGCACGCACCAGCTCAGAAGCAACTGCGTTTTTGAATGAGAGAATAGGCTGCTAGGTCAAGCATCCACAATCTACAATGAGTAGTTAATCTCTTCGTGGTGGCATGGGAGGGAGTACCGTCATGCTTTGACTAAAACTTTCTTCCTGACCTAATTCTCCAATTTTCATCAATATTCTACAACCTGAACACTTCTTCCGCTGAAGAAAATTGGGGTCAGGTAGCAGAACGAGTACTGGAAAGAAAACGCCCGTTCCATCCGTGGGCCATGGCTAGCTCCATGCCTCCATGCCTCCATGCCATGTGGTGGGTTTTGCAGTTACGCCGCTGGAATCTAGGAGGGGAAGCACGACCCAGAAATCCCGTCCGGCCGGAGCCAAAAAGGCGTCGCGTCGGCATCCGGCGATCCGAGTAGGCGCGGTCGTCGGTGATGTCATCCTCCAAGCTGATTGAAATGATCTGTGGAGATCTGGGGATGTTTGCCACTTGATAAGAATCAGATCACTACTCGGCACTGTAAGGCCTTGTTTACTTTTAGGGTATTTAAGGAGATGAGAGAGAATTATTTTGTATCTTAGAATTTTCCCGACAAGTTATTTACTAGTTTGGGTTTTGAGAGGATAATCCCGGGATATTCCACAAATCTCCTCTACTATAGTGTATTTTTTGCTAGATTAAAAACTCTCCATCATAATAAAGTATTTTTGAGAAAGAGTATTTAAGAGAATTTGAAAGTATTGGGTGAGCACCAAATACCCGTATCTTTGAGTGGCGCCGGGACTAGTCGCTATTTTTGATTGATACAACAGCACGCGGGTGAAATGATCGATACGCGAGCGAGACCCTCATCCGTGGTCGGCTTCGGTGGACGAATCCGGCGAGCGAGCGGGCGTCACCTACTCGATAGCAACGGAAAGCTTCGAGAAAACCTCGACGACGATGATGATGAGATGATCCCCGTGCGCAGCGTTATCTCCTCGATCGATCGGCCCCGCAACCCCGTATGTGTCACGCCTGGGAATTCGCGGCCCGCCGCCGGTCCAACTCGCGCCTGCCATGTCACGGCTCCGCCGTGTCCACACGGTTCCTCATGGGTCGACGCCGGCGTAGCCAGGATGCAACGATGCGCACGTACGTCGACCTAACTAGGTTACGGCGGATGAGAATGCTTGCAAGCTAGCTTCGCAGGCGGTGACGGATCGATTGCCGGCGAGCGGAGGGAGGGTCGAGATGCCGTGGCGGCGCAAGCAACCGGCGGAATTTCTCCTGGATACGGCCGGCGGGCTGCCGGCGCGTCGGGAGGACTGTGGCTAGGTACACGAGCACACCTGCACAGGGATCACGACTTCTACGTACGCGGGAATAGTAGTATTGCAACGGTATCCGTCGCTGTCGCAGGTAGCTCGCTATCTCGGTAGAGTGTTGCTGATAAGCTGGCCGGTGTACCATGCATGTGCTGTGGAGTACATGATACGGAACCCAACAGAGAGAAACTCTAGTGATCTGACAGGCAAATTCTGCCAGCTTCAGATTTTACAGGTCAAATAAGCAATGAGGACTAATCGTTTCTGTGTGATCACGGTTTCTCTTTAGAGCGTCCACGTGTAAGCTTAGTCAACTCGATTTCTTAAAGACCATGTCTTCTTCCTTGGCTAATCATGGTGCCAATCCTTCACAAAAAGGTGATTAACTTTGTGCAAACGTGGCAACGTGCTACCACTAGCAATCAAGATTCAAGAGCATCTCGTTGTTCCGGCAAATAATTGGAGTAGAATAGTTTGCATGCCACAAGCAAGCTAGCGAATCGAGTCGAGTACTGAGAACATGGCACACCTGGCTAGTCAAGCCAGGAGATTAAAACGTCCGACGTGTCGCCACGAACCAACGAATCATCATGATTTAAGATATGACCACCTTGCTTTTGTATAATCGGAGTGGCGTCCGGCTTCAAATATGCTCGTTTAAAGCATGATCGCAGATGGATCAAACATATTAATATTGCTTGTGCACTATTTCCTTTTTGCAGACATCTTTTTTGGAGAAGATAGATTTCTGGTGTTGTCTTGGTGATGTTTGGTTCGCTGAAATAAGGATTTTATCACTGTAGCGGGATTTTTCTTTTCTCTAATTCTTTTTTTTGGCTGTGTGCATCCGTATTGTCACTAGGACAGTGTGTTGTTGCATAGGCGGGATGTTATTGGTATTTTCTTGATATTAATATATTTCCTTTGTGAAAAAAGACATATTTTAGTGTGTATATTCAAGTGAATCTACACACTAAAAGATGTCTAGATATATTTGCTTCATAAAACTAAAATATCTTATATTTTGAAACGGAGGGAGTAATTTACTGATCTTTGTGAGCTCGTTTGATCTTCGAAATTTTAGGCAGACCTACCGGGCAATGGTGCATCAAGCATGTCAAGAGCGCCGACAATGTAAACAAAAATACTTTGGTAGCATTCAGCAGTCTTAATAAAAGTATCCATGTCCACGTCAAACTTACCTGCAAGACACTAGTGGAAAACAGGCCTTTGGTCAGGCCCTTTTAATCCCGGCCGTAATCTGGGCCAGGACTAAAGGCCTGGCCACGTCGCCCCTAATTCGCCCACCCGCACGGGAGACTTTAGTCCCGGTCCGTTTCAAGCCTTTAGTCCCGGTTTGTGTCTCAAACCGGGACTAAAGGGCTATGCGGTGGGCGGCCCGCATGTGCGCCCCCTTTAGTCCCGGTTTGTGTCTCAAACCGAGATTAAAGTCTTCTGCCTATATATATGGCCGCAGCCTCTCTCCCCTCTCCCTTGTTTTTTTCTTGAATGGAGGAGTGTGGGTTTGTGCTAGTTCTCTATTTCATTCCTATACACTAGAGGTGTTTGTTGAAATATGTGTCAGAGTGATGCCACATCAGTTCACCGAACACAACTACGATATGAGGTGCCCGAGCCACGCTTAAGCCTCTTCCTCTTTATTTCCACTTATTCTAAAAGGTTAGCAACTATATTTTCTCGTTTAGATCGTGCGGTACTAATTTTAGGATCGTGATTGCGTTTGATATACTGTTGTATGATGCAGATGAGCCATCCATGGATGTACGGTGATCGACGCACAGCCGCTTACAGAGAAGGCGTGCATTCTTTTTGAGATGCGGCCGAGGCGAACAAGCATGGTGGTGGCTATATGTTTTGTCCATGTGTTGAATGTCGGAATAAGAAGGATTACATTTCCTCAAGAGTCATTCAGAGCCACCTGCTTCGGTGCGGTTTTATGTCTGGCTATAATGTTTGGACCAAGCACGGAGAAAGAGGGGTTATGACGGAAGACGATGATGAAGAAGAGAACGATGATGACAACTACCGATCTATGTTCCCTGAGTATGCTGATACCGCAATGGAAGATAATGAAGAAGAAGATCAGGGTGAAGAACGGGAACCAGATGAGCCCGCTGATAATCTTGGCCGGGTCATTTCTGATGCACGGCGAGGCTGCGACACAGAAAAGGAGAGGTTGCAGTTCGAGCAGATGTTACAGGACCACAACAAATTGTTGTACCCAACTTGTGAAGATGGCCAGAAGAAGCTGGGTAGCACACTGGAATTGCTGAAGTGGAAGGCAGAGACCGGTGTGACTGTCTCGTCATTTGAAAAGTTGCTGGTACTGATGAAGAAGATGCTTCCAAGAAAGAACGAATTGCCCGCCAGCACGTACAAAGCAAAGAAGCTTGTCTGCCCTCTAGGATTAGACGTGCAGAACATACATGCATGCCCTAATGACTGCATCCTCTACCGCGGTAAGAAGTACGAGAATATGGATAAATGCCCGGTATGCACTGCATTGCGGTATAAGATCAGTAAAGATGACCCTGGTGATATTGAGGGCGAGCCACCTAGGAAGAGGGTTCCTGCCAAGGTGATGTGGTATGCTCCTATAATACCACGGTTGAAATGTCTGTTCAGAAATAAAGAGCATGCGAAGTTTTTGCGATGGCACATGGAAGATCGTATGAAAGACGACAAGTTGAGGCACCCCGCTGATGGTCGGCAGTGGAGAAAAATCGAGAGAGAGTTCCCGAGATTTGCACGTGACGCAAGGAACTTATGGTTTGGTCTAAGTACACATAGCATGAATCCTTTTGGGGAGTAGAGTTGCAGTCATAGCACCTGGCCCGTTACTCTATGTATCTACAACCTTCCTCCTTGGTTGTGCATGAAGCGGAAGTTCATTATGATGCCAGTGCTTATCCAAGGTCCAAAGCAACCCGGCAACGACATTGATGTGTACCTAAGGCCATTAGTTGATGAACTTTTACAGCTGTGGGCCGAACCAGGTGTACGTGTGTGGGACGAGCACAAACAAGAGGAATTTGACCTTCGAGCGTTGCTTTTCGTAACCATCAATGATTGGCCTGCTCTTAGTAACATTTCAGGACAGTCAAACAAGGGATACAATGCATGCACACACTATTTGGATCAGACAGAAAGTATATATCTGGACAAATGTAGGAAGAATGTGTACCCGTACAATAGTCGTTTTCTTCCGCCCAAGCATCCCTTAAAGAAAAAAGGCAAGCATTTCAATGGCAAGGCAGAACCCCGTGGGAAGCCTGTCACCCGTACTGGTGCTGAAGTATTTGATATGGTCAAAGATTTAAAAGTAATCTTTGAAAAGGGTCCTGGCAGCCAACCTGTTCCGAACGGCCCTGATAAGCGCGCACCCATGTAGAAGAAGAAATCTATATTTTGGGAGCTACCCTATTGAGAAGTCTACGAGGTCCGCTCCGCAATCGACGTGATGCACCTGACGAAGAATCTCTGCGTGAATATTCTAGGCTTTCTGGGCTTGTATGGGAAGTCAAAAGATACACCGGAAGCACGGGAGGACCAGGAACGTCATAAAGGATGAGATGCCATGCATCCAGGGCAGTTTCAAGGGCGTGCCAGCTATGCTCTTACCAAGGAAGAGAAGGAAATCTTCTTTGAAGTCCTTTTCAGTATCAAGGTCCCGACTGGCTTCTCGTCAAATATAAAGGGAATCGTAAATATGAAAGACAAAAATTTCCAAAACCTAAAGGCTCATGACTGCCACGTGCTTATGACGCAATTGCTTCCAGTTGCATTGAGGGGAATTCTACCGAAAAATGTTTGCCTGGCAATTGTGAAGGTATGTGCATTCCTCAATGCAATTTCTCAGAAGGTAATCGATCGAGAAAGTCTATCAGGGTTATAGATTGATGTGGTCCAATGTCTGGTCACCTTCGAGTTGTTGTTCCCGCCATCTTTCTTCAATATAATGACACACCTCCTAGTTCACCTAGTCGAAGAGATTAGAATTCCCGGTCCTGTGTTTTTACACAATATGTTCCCCTTCGAGAGGTTCATGGGAGTCTCAAAGAAATATGTTCGTAACTGTGCTAGGCCAGAAGAAAGCATCTCCAAGGGCTATGGAACAGAGGAGGTCATTGAGTTTTGTGTGGACTTTCTTCCTGACCTTAAGCCGATTGGTGTTCCTGAATCTCGGTATGAGGGTAGGCTGACAGGAAAAGGCACACTAGGAAGGAAAGCAAAAGTATGTATGGGCGGGCATTCAGTCACTCAAGCACACTACACAGTTCTACACAATTCCACTGTGGTGGCTCCGTATATCGAGAGACACAAGAATATTCTACGCTCCGAAAACCCGAGGAAGGCTGACTCTTGGATTAAAGGGGAACACGAGAAGATTTCCGGCAGTTGGTTGCAGACACATATCATGAATAACAACACCGTTGGAGATCAGTTGTACTGTTTGGCCAGGCCACCATCTTCGACTATATGTACTTTCCAATGGTACAAGATAAATGGGAATACATTTTACACGGTCGCCCAAGATAAAAAAGAGCACCAACCAAAACAGTGGTGTTCGCTTTGATGCAACAGACGATAATGGGCAGAAGGACACATATTACGGGTACATAGAGGAGATATGGGAACTTGACTATGGACCTACTATGGGTACATAGAGGAGATATGGGAACTTGACTATGGACCTACTTTTAAGATCCCTTTGTTTCGGTGCAAATGGGTGAAGCTGACAGGAGGCGGGGTAGTTGTAGACCAAAAGTACGGCATGACAACAGTGGATCTCAACAATCTTGCATACATGGACGAACCATTCGTCCTAGCCAACGATGTCGCTCAGGTTTTCTATGTGAAGGACATGTCTACAAAAACGAGAAAAAGAAATCAGCAAAAGAAGGCATCGTCCGATGAGCCAAAGCGCCACATAGTTCTTTCAGGGAAAAGAAATATCGTGGGAGTAGATGACAAGACAGACAAGTCAGTAGATTATAATAAGTTTCATGAAATTCCACCCTTCAAAGTGAAAACTGACCCAAGCATCCTACTGAATGATGAAGATTCTCCATGGCTACGACCCAGAAGAAATCAGAAATAATAGATAGAAATGTTGGTGCAATAATGTAATAATGTATTAAACCTTTTATGTAATGCATGTATGGAATGTACTAAACCTTTATTTAAGGAGCATGTGTGTTAATAATGAACTAATATTAGTTAATCTATTATTTAATTGAAAATGCCAATTTTGTTAATAGTTTGATAAGTTAGAATAAGTTAACAAAACGTTAGCCCCGGCTGGTGGGTACAACCGGGACTAAAGGTGGTTTTTATGTCATCTAACAAAACTGTCGGTGGGATAAGGACGTGTGGGTAACCTTTAGTCCCGGCTGGTGGGTGCAACTGAGACTAAAGCTGTCGGCAGGATAAGGACGCGTGGGTGGATGCACTGCTCGATGAGATAAAGCATGTAGCGCACAACGCCCCTGTCGGAGCAACAAGACAAAGTAGAAGCGGTGCCGTGCCTATAAAAGGAGCATCGATACGCCATGGCAAGCAGGTCAACAAGCCAACCTAGAAGGCAGGGAGAGTTTCATCCCCATGGATGGAGGAAAGGGTTGGGAAATCTCCCGTGGCGGAGTTTCTCGAAGATGTCGTTGGTGCTCACGCCCTACGGCATCTTCGGAAGCTCTGCCTCGGAAAAATTTACCTGCAAGCCCGTGAAAGACTCCATCTCCTCTAACAGTGTTGGGTAAAAGGTTGGGAAATCTCCCGTGGCGGAGCTTCTCGAAGATGTCGTTGGTGCTCACGCCCTACGGCATCTTCGGAAGCTCCGCCTCAGAAAAATTTCCCTGCAAGCCCGTGAAAGACTCCATCTCCTCTAACAGTGTTGGGTAAAGGGTTGGGAAATCTCCCGTGGCGGAGCTTCTCGAAGATGTCGTTGGTGCTCACGCCCTACGGCATCTTCGGAAGCTCCGCCTCGGAAAAATTTCCCTGCAAGCCCGTGAAAGACTCCATCTCCTCTAACGGTGTTGGGTAAAGGGTTGGGAAATCTCCCATGGCAGAGCTTCTCAAAGATGTCGTTGGTGCTCACGCCCTACGGCATCTTCGGAAGCTCCGCCTCAGAAAAATTTCCCTGCAAGCCCGTGAAAGACTCCATCTCCTCTAACAGTGTTGGGTAAAGGGTTAGGAAATCTCCCGTGGTGGACCTTCTCGAAGATGTCGTTGGTGCTCACGCCCTACGGCATCTTCGGAAGCTCCGCCTCAGAAAAATTTCCCTGCAAGCCCGTGAAAGACTCCATCTCCTCTAACAGTGTTGGGTAAAGGGTTGGGAAATCTCCCGTGGCGGAGCTTCTCGAAGATGTCATTGGTGCTCACGCCCTACAGCATCTTCGGAAGCTCCGCCTCGGAAAAAATTTCGTGCAAGCCCATGAAAGACTCCATCTCCTCTAACAGTGTTGGGTAAAGGGTTGGGAAAGCTCCCGTGGCGGGGCTTCTCAAATATGCAAAAAGAATATTAATCAATATAGTTTTAATTGAAAATTGCAAAATAGTTAATAGTTTGAATAGTTAAAATAATTGATTTTGAAAATAGAAAATGGTTTTGAATTAGTTATTCAATTTCAAACACTTTTCATATTCAAAGTTTTATCAGATTCTAAAATATGCAAAAAGAATATTAATCAATATAGTTTTAATTGAAAATGGCAAAATAGTTAATAGTTTGAATAGTTAAAATAATTGATTTCGAAAATAGAAAATGGTTTTGAATTAGTTATTCAATTTCAAACACTTTTCATATTCAAAGTTTTATCAGATTCTAAAATATGCAAAAAGAATATTAATCAATATAGTTTTAATTCAAAATGGCAAAATAGTTAATAGTTTGAATAGTTAAAATAATTGATTTTGAAAATAGAAAATGGTTTTGAATTCGTTAATCAATTTCAAACACTTTTCATATTCAAAGTTTTGTCAAATTCTAAAATATGCAAATAGAATATTAATCAATATAGTTTTAATTGAAAATGGCAAAATAGTTAATAGTTTGAATAGTTAAAATAATTGATTTTGAAAATAGAAAATGGTTTTGAATTTGGTTATTCAATTTCAAACACTTTTCATATTCAAAGTTTTGTCAGATTCTAAAATATACAGAAGTTATTCAATTTAAAATTCAAAATTCATATTTCAAATGAAATCTGAAAAAAAATTAGCCTTGGCGCGCATTTATTACCCCTTTAGTCCCGGTTTAAGCCACCAACCGGGACTAAAGGGGTCGGGCTAGGGCGCGAACTGGAACCGCCCAAAAAAGTCTTTAGTTCCGGTTGGTGGCTTCAACCGGGACTAAAGACCCCCCCTTTAGTCCCGGTTGAATCCACCAGCCGGGACTAAAGATGGGGGGGGTATAAAAGCCCGCCCTTCTTCCCCACTCGGCACTTAGCCGAATCGACGCAGGACGCACAGAGCTGCAGCCCTCGATCGTTGCGGACGGAGAAATCCGTGGTCGCCGTCGAGCCCGCCGTCGCCGCCCACGAGCATGTCGTTCGAGCGCCGCCGCCCGTCGAGCCCGCCGTCCGAGCACCCGCCCCCGGCTCGCCGCCCCCGAGCGCCGCCCCCGAGCTCACCGCCCTCGACTCGCCACCCCCGAGCTCACCACCCCGGCCCGAACTCACCGCCCCCGAGCTCGCCGCCCTCGAGCGTCGAGACCGCCGCCGACGCCCCCTGTACTGCAAGCCCGCCGTCCCCTGCATAGGTAAGGAAAAAGTAGGGTTAGAATTATATTTAGTTAGGGTTAGAATTTAGTTAGGGTTAGAATTTATTTAGGGTTAGTATTTAGTTAGGGTTAGTATTTAGTTAGGGTTAGAATTTAGTTAGGTTTAGTATTTAGTTAGGGTTAGTATTTAGTTAGGGTTAGAATTTAGTTAGGGTTTGTATTTAGAATGTGTTAGAATTTAGTTAGGGTTAGTATTTAGTTAGGGTTCGAATTTATTTAGGGTTAGTATTTAGTTAGGGTTAGTATTTAGAAAAAAGTGTTAGGATTAGAATTTAGTTAGAATTTAGTTAGAATGTGTTAGAATTTAGTTAGGGTTGGTATTTAGAAAAAAGTGTTAGAAAATAGTTAGGGTTAGTAGTTAGAATTAGTAGTTAGAATTTTAGTAGTTAGAAAATTAGGGTAAAAAAGAATTTAGTTAGAATTTAGTTAGAAATAAATTAGGTTATTTTGTTAGGTTAATTGTTTTGTTATTTTGTTAGGTTAATTGTTAGCACTTTAATTGTTTTGTTATTTTGTTAGTTTAGTTGTTAGCACTTTAATTGTTATGTTATTTTATTAGGTTAATTGTTTGTTAATTAGGTTAATCAAATGTCGGTATTGTTCCATATAGCGTCCATAATTGAAATATAAATATCGGTATTTTGCAGAAACTATGGATCCACATAGCAGGAACCTAGAAGAGGAAGAACTTCTCGAAGATATAATCAAAGGCGCCCCCGATGTTGAACCAGTTGAATTTTCGTCGTCGTATCTGAACCCCTCCGGAGATGGAATGGAGGTCGACCGACATGAAGATGAAGCCGACGAGGAAGGCGATACTCCGATGATGGAGAAGGCGATAGCTCCGCTGATGGAGAAGCCGGTGGACAAATAACAAAGTCCGACGAGGTATATATATGAAGTTCGGCAATCACTTGTAATATGTGAAAAATATTGGAGATAGCTGTATATTGTATACATATACATTGACGAATGTTTCTCCTCTTAGGCCTCCACATCGAGCAAAGCTACGAAATGAGGCCCGACCAAAAAGTTGGATGCACGAACGCATTACACCTTTGAGGTCATATTGCCTATGGGCGAACCCAAGCTTCCTAAGAAGGTTGCCGACACATTCAAGAAGCAATGCGGAGTTCTGGTTAGGGATCACGTCCCGATCAGCGTTCGGGAGTGGAACAAGCGCAAAGGGGCAGAAGATAGTGACTATGTCGCCGAAAGGTACAAAGAGAATCTTTGGAATGATCGCATGTCATATTTCAACCTGCCAGAATGTGAGAATAAAGACGCCGCAAGACAACTGAGGGCCAAAGTCAAGCAGTGGACTCTAAAGAAGATGGCCGAACTATTTCGGGGGTGGAAGAAGAAATTATGGAAAAACTATCTGAAGACAAAGGAAGTCCCAGTATTCGAAGGGTATCTAGCAAAGCAGGCGAATCACTGGAAGGCATTTCAGGAGTACAAGGAGTCAGAATATGCCGAGGCATTATTAGAAAAGAACGGGAAAAATTCCGACAAGAAGAAATATCACCACAAGCTGGGGCCAGGGGCTACGAGACTGCCATCCCAAAGTGGGATAAGAAAGAGTAAGAGATAATTGCTAAAGCGACCACACCTGAACCCATCCGTGATGAGTGGGAAATGAGAGCAAGAAATTGGTTCCTTGCGCATGGTGGTTCGTACGACAAACTAACAGGGGACCTTATCTGCAGTGACGGTCTTAGGATACCCAGGGAAAATTGGAAAAAATAGTGAAAGAAATTAAAGAGGGAAAAAAACAGTTCACTCCAGATAGAGAGAAAGACTTGCTCACACTGGTCCTCGGGAATGACGAACATGGAGGACAAACGTGAGGCTTTGGTCCTTCTTACCCGTGGTGGCTTGGGTTTGCCAAAGACCAAGAGACTTACAGAAGCCGAGCGAGAGCAAATAAGCGACAACAGGATGAGGAAAATGACAAGTTCAACCAGTTGCTTGCCAGACATAACGAGCAACAACAGCAGATTGACGAACTTAGAGGAGTAGTGCGCCAGCAAGATCCTGCACTCGATATTACCACCGGCCCATCTAAGCGGAAAAGCAGCGTGGCTGAATCTGAGGCCCCGACCGATGATGCACGACGAATGATAGAGGGCGGTCTTGGCTACCCCGTGGATAGAATCAAGGAGTCAACATCATGTGAACTCCATCAGAGAATGAAGAACATATCTATGAAGGTGGCCGTCGGACAAGCTTTACCTTTTGGCCCTGATGTACGTTGGCATGGCCATGAGATTCCAGCTGGCTATGCTAAAGTCGGGGTGGATGAAATCATGCCGGGGTTTCATGATATGGAGCTTGACATCGTTGGACCCGAAGATGAGAGGACACTTGGAGAAGTACTGGGTGGAGTCATTCTATGGGACAAGAACTACATCAAGCTTCCAGGCTCGGCCCCAAGTACAACACCGCCTCCGAGTCGTCGCAGGTCACCTACACCTCCATCACCTCCAAGCCCTCCACATGACTACGGCCACCACAACACGAGTCCATCTCGATCACCGCCGCCGGACTTGGGTCGGCCGTCTCCGCCGCCGGCCGCTAAGGATACTAAGCGGAAGCGTGCCAGCAAGAATGCTCCGTCGATGAGTTCTAAGCGACGGAGCCCCCCAAAGCGCAAACTATCGCCGCTCCCAAAGGCACCTCATGCTAATCTTCCCATCAGACCTTATGATCGTACCCCCGAGGAAAATGCCAGGATCGCAAAGGAACATTATGATGCGCAGATGAAAAAGAAGGAACCCGAGCCCCGCCCGGAATACACCGAGAAGCAAAAAGAATATGTAAAATACTTACTGACCCTTCCATCACAGTATGACTTGCACCATAAGCCTGATGACTATACACGCACATTGCAGAAGGAAGGGAAAAAGACCAGATCACGTGCAAGTGCAAGTGGGAGCAAATCAAGTACAAGTACAAGCAAAAAAAGATCAGACGTTCCTCAGCTTGGACAAGAGGCCAAACAATCGATCCCACCCCTCAGGGTGTTATCCGAGAATGTTTCCTCTCTGGTGCAGGGGCAAAATTTGGAAATAGCAGAGAAGTGGCGGCTGAATGGGGTATGAGTGTTGAAGACGTTCTGACTTCCCAAGACGACAGGTTTCTCAAGGCTGTTGTAGCCCCTAAGCCTAAATTTGTCATGGGAGGGCCTTTGGTCAGCAAAGAAAAGTTGGAAGATCTCCCAACAAATATGCGTTACTTGCATACATGGTACTTAAATGAAGCAAAGAATGGGAGAATAATGATCGTGGCGCGTGTCCCACGGGAGTACTACGGCCGTCCCGAAGACATCCATGTCGACTTTGATGAACTCTTCCAGATGTACAATTGCGACGCCCTCGACAAATCTCTCATGAGTTGCTATTGTCTGTAAGTTTTTCAATTCATTGTCTATATATAACTTGTTCTGTTATTTTAATTCATTGTCTACATATAACTTGTTCAGTTATGACTTGTACTCTATTATGCAGAATGAAGATCCTGGTCTGTAAAAGTAGGAACATCATAAATATTGGGTTTATTGACCCAGATAAAATACATATAAAGACGCTAACTGATAACCCCAAGGAGACGGAGGAAAACCTTCTAAGGTTTCTAACGAATCAAAATTTCTGTGACCACATACTGTTTCCATACAACTTCAAGTGAGAGTCTTACTCTGTTGTGTCCATTCACTTATAAGTGTAATTGATAAGTTACTGACATATATATATACATGTGCAGCTACCACTGGATTCTGTTGGACATTCAAATTAATAAGGGAAGAGTTGATGCCTTCGACCCATTATCGAGAAATATAGAACAGTTTCAAAGCCTGCAGGACATGCTCCAAGGGTAATTTCAATCATTCTTGTGCTCTATCGGTCTCTTTCGATGATTTTCTGAGATATCAAGTAATGAAAAACTTAGCAAATCATTTTCCTTGTTGGGCAGGGTTTGGAAGCGGTTCAAGTGCGTGATGACGGTATCTCTCATGAGAAGCTGACCTTTAGAGCGGCTCAGGTAAGTAGTACGAGATACTTTTATTTTCAATACATTTATGATGCTAGATTATTATTTTTATTATATTCTATTCTCGTAAAGTGCGACCAGCAGCCACAGGGGACGCATCTATGTGGATACTACGTTTGCGAGTTCATTCGCATATTGACCTCTGAGCACAAGGATTACAGATACGACGTAAGCAATAAACATTCACACCTGTATTTTTATCCGTCATTCTTTGTTATCATGATTGACATTCATATTGATCTCCTTTTCTTATATAGTTCACGACCATGCGGGAGAAGTACCTACCAGAGCAACGCGCGATCGCTGTTGCAGAGGAGCTAGCGGTCTTTTTGAGAACATAAGTTGTAGATGATAAAGGAAGATTTAGTGTAGCGAGGGGCCATTACTAATGTTGGTCAATGTAATCGAATAGACGGGCTCTAGTCCCAGTAATTATAATCTCCATATAATTGTATATATATATACTCTATCGTAAGATAAGTTATCTTATATATATATGCACTAACATATATGCGTAGAATTATATAAAAAGTGTTTTAAAAATGAAGAAAGAAATAAAATAGAATACAATAAAAATAATTCCTCCGAACACCTAAACCCTAAAACCCTAAAACAGAAACAAAATCTGTAGAGGTCCTTTAGTCCCGGTCCGTGTTACAAACCGGGACTAAAGAGCCTATCCCTGAAGGCGCTCTGAGGCACCCACGTAGAGGCCCTCTAGTCCCGGCTGGTAACCGGGCCGGGACTAAAGGTTTAACCTTTAGTCCCACCTCTGGAGTCCCAGTTTGTAAACCGGGACTAAAGGCCTTTACGGGCCGGGACTGGAGGCCCTGTCCCCACTAGTGAGAAACTCCTTCTGTGGTTCGACAAAAGGTGACAAGTTTACAAGTGGTACATAGTAAGTGAAGATGATTCCCTCCAAGTGTAAAACGAAAATGGCCATCGTATTCCCAGTGATGCAGACAAAGATGTGCATTATAAGCATGGGAGGAAGGGTTACGTGTACCACTTACTCTAGAGTGTAATCATATTACTATTTGGTTTGCGCATTTTAAATCATGAAGCCCCAAGTTAACCTTTGTGAAGGTTTTTTACTACCCAGGTGGCGTATCCAATTGTCTTTGACAACTCTGAACCCACCTAGGTTGGTAGGCTAATTTACCAGTTACCACCCTGACAACACAATGTCACTTTCACTAATAAATTAAATGGCCAACTATATTTGTTTCCCTTCTCCTATGCGCATCAATGGACAAAGGAGCTCGGAGATCATTTATTCATTTTCTTAAAATTATAAATTTCCTTTTCCATGCCTAGCCGCCCAGAAAAACTAATTATTTGATTGGTTTTCTACCTGCCGTAAACATATATACTATGTATCGCATACTTACCATCGCTCGTTGAATAATAATATACTCATTATGTTAAGAAATATCATATGTGACTTCTCAGTTAAAAGCAGTTATTGGTTAAACCATCATGCATGCATGTTCCACAATTTTGTATCATATTTTAATGAAAGTCATTGTGTCTTGTTATATCATCATCACATTGGAAGTTAATTTTAGCGTTTTTTTTGAACTAACACAAGTGTCGGGTTTTTTTTAATCATCTGCCAAACTTTACTTTTATTTTTTAATCATTTACACATTGATCACCACAACATTTACAGCCTCATGTCAGCATTGCGAATAAAATTAAATATTTAACTAGTTTTTTGTGATTGCGCGCATCAACCGATGGAGGGCCTCAGAGTATTCTTACATTTCTATTTCAAAATTTAATTTTTTTCCTATGCCTAATTCACGGAAATTATATGCCCTGACCGGGTAACAGAATCGATGGAAATTACTTCCTCCATTCACAAATATAAGATATTTTAGATATATTGAAATGGACTAGATACATCTCATAGTAAGTAAATCTACATACTAAAAGTAGACTAGATACTCTCTCCGTTTCAAAATATAAGATGTTTTGTGAAGCAAGTGTTTCTAGATATCTTTTAGTGTGTGTATTCAAGTGAACGTACACACTAAAAAATATTTAAATATATTTGTTTCACAAAACTAAAACATCTTATATTTGAAAACAGAGGGAGTACATACCAAAATAGATAAATCTATAGAAAATTAAAACATCTTATATTAATAAAGGGAGGGAGTATACCCACCGAAATTTTTATGGAGGCGCGGCGACGGCAGCACAACAGCACTGCGCTCCTACACCTGCCGGTCACTACTATTTAACTCCTTCCCATATCGATGCAACTTTTGCGAAAGACCGGAGACTATTTGAAGAGTTGACCAATGACCAAGGCCGATTCAAATATTCAATCATCTGACAGTCCATCTCTGCTGCCTCAGCTTTCCTAGCGCCTGACCACTCTCAGTCTCAGTCTTTCGCCTCTGATTCCTTCACAGTTTCACTGCTGCAACCTGAAAGCTGCCTACTTGCGCCAGCCGAGTACTACAGTGCAAAGCACCGGGCACTGCTAGACGTTGCCACGACTTCACTGGCCGTCTCCTAATTTTTCTGCACTGTAGTAGAATACAAAGTACAGTACAATGATAAGACAGAACATCAGGACAATTAAGAACAGCATTTCGGAAGTATCGACAATTACACGCTTCACCATTATATTCCAGATTCTGATATGACTAACTACACAACACCTCGTTTACTTTTCAATAGAAGAAGGGAGAAATAAGTATGACTTTCATGCGAAGGTCAAATGCGCTTCCTCCCAATGGCAGACCTAACTTGGTTTCAGTTTGGTACGGCCACTAATGAATCCTCTCAGCTAACCAGTAACCACTGCACCTAATTGATACTCTAGTTGTACCAAGATCATCCGGTTTGGCAAAATTCTGTTTGTTGTTGCGTGCCATTAACTCACTGGTTCTTGCCAATTAAAGAAGTTTTGCAACAGCTGATGGGGTCTCAGGGTCACATGCACTGAAGAAATGTGGAGGAACAAGACAGGCTGCTGCAATACAGTATTCTGTCTAGCCACAGCTCACACCGTTGGACAAAACGGTAGGTACGGGTACCGTATCAGTCACTAGCTCTTGGGCGTTGCAGCTACCGAAATTGTAAGCGCGATCACTCTATAGTTTTTTCTGTTCCGTGCTCACATCAACTTGAAGCTTTTCTTTCATAAAATCCTTAGTAGGACATGTACTTCCTCCGCTATATTTTCTCTTCTTTTCAAGGATACGTCATGGAAAGACGTATCGGTTTCAAGGAGAAGGGTCAAGCGACCAATACATCGCTGTCGACACAGACGTCGAGAGCGCCACTCCACGCTGCCTATTCTAGAACAGCAAGAAAGGGAAAAAAAACACACTCCAACTACTTGCCAAACCTCCACCTATCCACAAAGGCAAGCTCTGCCCGAAACAGGCCAGCGGCCTTCCACAACCCGGCTTCCATGCCAATGGTACGCATGACTGCCAGCGGCGAAGGAGTGGCTCCCTCGAAGACGATGTCATTCCGATGTCTCCACAGACACCAGCATACCAGGGCAATCCCGGTCCAGAAGTCTCTGATATCGGCCGTCCTTCCACGCCATGATTGCAGCCAGTCGGCGAGAGAGATTCCTTGCGGCGGCAGTCTGTTTTCTCTATCCCACCAGCGAAGACAAGCAGCCCACACCGTCCGAGCGAGCACGCAACCAAGCAAAAGGTGGGTGATGGTCTCCTGAACTTGGTCGCAGAAGGGGCACGCCGAAGGGCGCGGAAGGCGGCGTCTCTCAAGCCTGTCTGCCGTCCAGCATCTGTCACGCAAGGCTAACCAGAGAAAGAATCTACACTTGGCCGGGCCACGGGATTTCCATATCTGAAGGGCGCCTGCCATAGGCACACTCCCATGGAACATGCCGAGGTAGCAGGAGTTCGCTGAATAGGTATCCTTGGAACCCCAAATCCATCGAAAGCTATCCGGGACACCTTTAGTGACAGTTAGCCCCTCCACGCGGTCGGCAACCGCTAGCAACTCATCAATGGCGAGAGCATCCAGATCAGTGGGGATGTCATCCAACCATCCACCCTCAAGGCAATCCTTGACCAACCTTGACCGAGACAGTCTCTTCGGGATCAGAGCAAAAAGGTTTGGCGCAAGGTCCTTCAAGCGTCCATCCGGTAACCATTTGTCTAGCCAGAAAAAGGTGGAAGCACCATCGCCCACTACCGAAGAGGTAGCGGCCTCAAAGACCTTGGTAGCCATGGAAGGCACTTGGATATCAAACTCTTTCCACGGCCGTGAAGCCTCCACTCGGCTCAGCCACAACCACCGCACCCGTAGCGCAATGTTCATCATCCGGAGGTTTATAATCCCCAGCCCACCGAGCTCCTTCGGCATACAAACCCGGTCCCATGCCACCAAGCAGTGGCCACCATGAGCATCTCTCCGGCCTTTCCACAAGAAGCCACGCAGGATCTTCTCAATCGCTAGAAGCGTCTCGGCTTGGACGTCTAGGGACATCAGGGCAAAAATGGGAATCGCCGCAAGCGTCGATCTAACCAGTTCAAGACGCCCTGCTCGGTTAAGCATGGATGCCCGCCATCCTGGCAATCGATTCGCCACCGCATCCACTAAGAATTGGAGCTGCGCCGCGGTCGGCCTCCTGAGACCTAGCGGAAGACCGAGGTATCGGAGAGGGAATGGGAGCACAGGACAACCAAGCTCCTGATCCACGAGCGCTGCTACCTCCACCGGACATCTAATCAGGTGCGCGGAGCACTTGCTGAGGTTGGTGCGTAGGCCAGATGCAGCTCCAAAGTCTTCAATGATCGCAGCAAAGGTCGAGAGATCGTCCACATGCGGCCAGAGGAAAGCGACTACATCATCTGCATAGATGGAGGTGCGCTGTCGAAGTCCCGTGGAGGCTAGGGGGGCCAAATGTCCTTGCTGCGTCGCCTTCTCCAACGCAAAGTGCAAGACTTCCATGACCAAGATGAATAGCTGAGGGACAGGGGGTCCCCTTGCCGAAGTCCATGCCTGTAGGCCACACGAGCCCCTGTAGACCCATTCAGGAGAACGCGGGTGGAGGCAGTCGAAAGCAAAGCACAAATGCATGCTAGGAGCCGAGGGCCGAACCCCATCTTCCTGAGGACCTCAAGAAGGAACGACCAGTCCACCGTATCGAAGGCTTTAGTAATGTCGAGCTTTAGAAGGATTGCTGGCTGTTTAGAGCTATGCAGCTTGCGAGCAGTCCCCTGGACCATCATGAAATTATCATGAAGGCAACGTCCACGCACAAAGGCACTCTGGTGAGCTCCCACAAGCTGTGGGAGGAGGGGCGCTAGACAATTTGCGATCACCTTAGCAACCCACTTGGCGAAGCCATGGATCAGACTGATTGGTCGGAAGTCTCATACTTCTTCAGCTCCGGGCTTCTTAGGAAGAAGGGTGATGAGCGCATTATTAACCGCTCCAAATCCACGGCTGTCGAGGCGAGACAACGAGCTGAATGCAGCCATGACGTCCACTTTGATGATGTCCCAGCAGACGACAAAGAAACGTGCTGAGAAACCATCCGGACCAGGGCACTTATCTAAGGGCATGTCCTTGACAGCTTTCCACACCTCCTCCACAGAGAACTCCCCATCAATCTGCTGTAAGTCAAGTGAGGGGATCCCGAGGAAGTCGAGGTCAAGAGAGAAGGGGCGATCCACTGAAGAACCGAGCAACTCTCCAAAGAAGGAGTCCACGGCTTCTGCCTTGTCGACGTGATCCGTCACCCTCCTGTTGTCGACCAAAAGGTGTCCAATGAAGTTCTTGCGCCTCCGATGGCTGGCCTGCGTGTGGAAGAAACGGGTGCATGCGTCGCCCTCCCGCAACCAAAGAAGGCGAGACCGCTGACGGGCCAGTGTCCGCTCTAGGGAAGCAAGCCCTAGCAGCTTCTTTTTGAGGAGACGCCGAAGGGCGCGTTCCTCGGGAGACAACATACGCGAGTCCATCGCAACGTCAAGGCGAAGAATCACCTCAGTGGCTAGGAGGATCTGCATCTTTATGCTGCCGATGAACTTGGAACTCCAGCTAGACAGGCACTTTGCCGTGGCCCTCAATTTCAGATCAAGCCGCTTGAAGGGGTTAAGCTCGTCCGACGGCGCCGTCCACTCTCCCCGGACAACGTCCAGGAAGCCATCCACCTTAGGCCAGAAAGACTGGAACTGGAACCTCCGGCCGCGGTGGAGGTCTGGGGACAAGCTCAAAACCAAAGGGCAGTGATCAGAGGGTCCAGTGGACATGGCAGACTGAAACGCATCCGGATATAGCGCCTCCCAATCCACGGTCGAGAAGACCCTATCCAGCTTCTCCAAGGTCGGACGCTCCCTCTCATTGGACCAAGTAAACCGCCGTCCGTTGAGGTAAAGTTCTTTGAGCTCGAGGGCCGAGAGAGTGCGCCGGAATCTAGCCATCATGCTACGATGCAAGCATCCACGGCTCTTGTCTGCCGGGTCCATGATGAGGTTGAAATCACCTGCCACCAGCCACGGCCCCACGTGCAAGTCACGGATATCCTGCAGCTCCCGAAGGAAGGCACGCTTATCCACGTCCCTCTACGGGCCATATACCCCTGTGAACCACCAACCCTGGTCTCCCCCAATGGAGATGCGTGCCGTGAGCGCATTCGTGGATAAGTGGGGGTGAGAGATAGAGACCAAAGCAGATTGCCAAGCCAGCAGGATCCCTTCACGAGTACCATCAGCAGGCAAGAAGAAGAACTTGCCGAAGGGGGAGCCGAGGCATTCCCTCACCACGCGGTCAGAGATGACCGCCATCTTGGTCTCCTGAATACAAACCACGGCTGCATTAGCCAGCGAAATCGCCTGGAAGATAGCAAGACGCCGAGCAGGAGAGTTCAGTCCACGCCCATTCCAAATGGCAATAGAAATATCCGGATTTGCCATGATTATTACAACACCGGTCCGAAAGACAAAGAGATGCAAATAAACAGACAGACAGACACACCAACTCAGACTAAACACTCCACAATAGCATCATCAGACAACGGGAGTGCATCGAGCTGCCAGCCGAAGAGGCGAAGGACCACATCAATGTGCTGCTGTCGAAGAGGTCGAGCGAACAAGTCGAGGTAAGCGTCAAGAGCCTCGTCACCAATCACCTCGCCCTCACGAGCAATCCCGAGCCTGGTGATGAGCGTACGCTGCTGCTGCCGGATCGGAGAGCCCGCAGCAAAACGGCCCCTGATCCTACCACTGCGCCTCACCGGGCCTGCATACACCTTCCTAGGTTTGCAGCCCCGCTGCGCCGGCCTGGGAAGGATAGGAGAAATGGGTCGCCGACAGGACCCATGGAAGCTAGCAAAGTCCTGAGGCGCCAAAGAGCCTGTCCCGGCCTGTCGGCCATCCACGGTCCTGAGCGGACCCATCTTCGAGATAGGCGAGAGCGACACCTAGAACATAACCATCACCGAGCGCGGCGAGCGACTCGAGTCCACAGAGCAGGAGTGCGGCGACCAGGAGGGTGCATCAGATCTGCCGCCCTCGTCAAACGGAGATAGCAAACCGTCTGAGGACAAAACAAGATTGTCCCTGCCAGAGTCAGAGAAGGGGGCCACCTGGGAAGCTTCCAGAACCACAGCCGGTCCAACCGGCTTACACTGGGAATCAAACAACCTGTCCTGATCTGCAGACAACTTGTCCTGATCTGCAGGCAAAAGCAGCTGATGGACCGGGGAAGGGCTATACGTTGGCTTGGTGCAGATCAGATCCGGAGGGGGCTTTCCACGCGGCGCAGTAGGAGCGGCCGCAGCAGCTTCGTCCAGTGATACGTCTCTGACGTATCCATAATTTTTGATGCTCCATGCTTGTTTTTACACCATTTGCCTATTGTTTCGTTACACTTAGTGGCACTTTTATGCATTTTCCGGAACTAACCTATTAACGAGTTGCCACAGTGCCAGTTTCCTGTTTTCTGCTGTTTTTGTGTTTCAGAAGTGATACACAAGAAATATTCTCGGAATTGGACGAAACAAAAGCCAGAAGTCTTATTTTTCCCGGGAGCATCCAGACATCCGAAGAGAGGAAGCAGAGGGGCCACAGGCCTCCCTCACACAGGGCTGGTGCGGCCCAGGCCCTGGACGCGCTGCCCCTGTGTGAGGAGGCCCTGGCAGCCCTCTGACATCGCCCCTTCGCCTATATAAAGCCTCGGGACGGAAAACCCTGGGGGAGTCGGCAATTTTCCAGAAAGAGTTCCGCAGTTCCGCCGCCGTCGAAGCCAAATTTCGGGGGACAGAAGTCTCTGTTCCGGCACCCTGCCGGGACGGGGAAGTGCCCCCGGAGCCATCTCCATCGATCTCCATCGCCGTCTTCGCCGTCTCCATCGACCTCACCGCCATCTCCATCAACCTTGCTGTCTCCTATGATGAGGAGGGAGTAGTTCATCCCCGGGGCTGAGGGCTCTAC
This sequence comes from Dactylis glomerata, assembly GCA_007115705.1. Taxonomy (NCBI): domain Eukaryota; kingdom Viridiplantae; phylum Streptophyta; class Magnoliopsida; order Poales; family Poaceae; genus Dactylis; species Dactylis glomerata. The sequence continues at coordinate 7,452,010 of QXEO01000923.1, read as the reverse complement.
CGGTAGCTATGTGGTTCACCTCTCTCTCCCATGATGTGATCTTTATGTGATCGTGAGCTTTGTATCATGTTGAACAAGTAGATGTTATTATTCAGATATTATGTGTACTCTAGTGGTGATTGTTAAAGTAATCTATTCCTCCTGCCATGGTGTAACGGTGACAGTGCGTGCATCATGGTGGTACTTGGTTTAGGCTATGATTGTAATATCTTGTGGATTATGAGAATAATTATTGCTATGATAGTATGGAGTGATCTATTCCTCCTTTCATGGTGTAATGTTGACAGTGTGTGCATCGTGTTAGTACTTGGTCTAAGTTGCAATGATATCTATCTTGAGTTGTGATCTGATTTGGATGTCTCTATGAGTGGTGTTTGTCAAGTACTTGATGAACTTTAAGGGGTGCTTCTGTAGCCACTACACAATGATTAGTGTTATTCAATAGGAGAGTAATTCAGAGTACCATAGTGGAGAGAAGTTTTCTATTTGTTCATTCATGTTATATTGTTGGGAGTGTGTCCACTAGTGAAAGTATGATCCCTAGGCCTTGTTTCCAAGCATTGCATACCGTTTACTTGCTATTTTGTTATTTGTTTGCTCACAGCGATATTTATTTCACATCACGTTTGCTACTTATAATCATCTATACCACTTGTATTTCACTATCTCTTCGCCGAACTAGTGCACCTATACATCTGACAAGTGTATTGGGTGTGTTAGGGACACAAGAGACTTTCTGTATCGTAATTGCATGGTTGCTTGAGAGGGATAGCTTTGACCTCTAACCTCCCTGAGTTCGATAAACCTTGGGTGATCCACTTAAGGGAAACTTGCTGCTGTTCTACAAACCTCTGCACTTGGAGGCCCAACAAGTGTCTACAAGAATAGAAGTGCGTAGACATCAAGCTCTTTTCTGGCGCCGTTGCCGGGGAGGTAAGGTAAAAGGTACTCGCATCCTCCTGTGTGAGTGCTCGGAGTTATTTCCTTTAGATTCTGCAATTATATCTTTTTGTTTCTTGTTTTTATTTTTACTAGTTAGGCTTAATGGAAAACAATGAGTTCTTTAGTCTTTTTCCTGAGTTTAGATATGAAGTGTTTGAAGAGAAAATTGAAAAACCTTTGGAGCTTAATTTGCATGCTAATAGTTTTGTTAGTATGAATGCTTTAAACACCGTTGTTGATAATGCTATAGAAAAGTCTAAGCTTGGGGAAGCTGGTTTTGTTAAGCATGATATTTTTAGTTCCCCAGCTTTAGTGGAGAAAATTTGCTCTGATGATATTTTATCTCCCATATGTGATGTCCCTTCTTATGATGATATGTTTGAAGAATATGCTTTGCGAAATAGCTGTTTTCTAGCTTGTGATGATACTAAACCTCTAGTTTATGATGGTTATGATGATGGGTATAATATTTTCAGTTCACCTACTATTGAGGATAAAATTAGTTATGATTACAATATGCCTCCTATTTATGATGATTATGGTGATGAGAATAATTATTCTGTTGAATCTGCTCCTACTACTATTGTACCTGTGGTGAGTATTAATTCTTTTATGCATGTGGCTCATGATAGGGATGCTTTATGTGATAGTTATATTGTTAGTTCTATTCATGATGCTACTGAAAGTTATTATGAGAGAGGGAAACATGGTTTGATGGATCTCAACAATATTAAGTTTCCCCTCTTTATGTTGCAAATCTTGAAGTGGCACTTGTTTTATCTATCCATGCTTGCTACTATGTGCCTCGTTGATTTATTTTCTTACAAGATTCCTATGCATAGGAAGTGGTTCAGATATAAATGTCTTTCACATTTGCTTTTTGATGCTCTCTATTGCTTTAAGTTCCTATATGGCGCATTTGCCTCAAGCTCTTATATGGCGCCCACATGAGCATCTTTGCAAATTACTGCGCCTAGCTCAAAGGCGTTAAACAAAAGCACTCTTGGGAGATAACCCAATGTTTTTTTTCAGTACTTTTTCTTTTATTTGAGTCTTGGAAGTTATTACTAATGTAATAACCGCTCCTTATCCTTTTTATTTCATTGTTGTGCCAAGAGAAGCCTCTAATTTGAGTGAGGTAAAGATTTGGGGATGTTGCTGTCCTGAAACTGTTTTCGGTGCTGCACCGTAAAAATTCGTGACAATTCTCTGTATATCTTTTGGACCTGCGATTTCTTGTGCATATGCCCCAGGTTATATCCAAACTTTTGTTAGTTGAACACTTTCTGATTTGAGCAATAGAAAACCCCTCAAAAATTCGACCTTTGTCAGCTGTTCAGTTTTGACAGATTTCTGCCAAGATTTGTGTTTGCCACTTTATCGCTTTCTTTTGAGTTCCTTTGATCATGGAACTTTTAGAGAAGTTGCTACAGTAGTATATGCTATATATGTGGTGGTTTTGGGTTGAAACCTGAAGCAAAAAGAGGTTGATTATATGTTATGCTACACTAATGTTGCTAATAGATTTGTGTTTAGTTTTATATGAAGGAAGTTTTCAAGTGTAGGGATTGGAGAATGATGAGATGAGTTGAAGAATGGACAAAAGCTCAAGCTTGGGGATTCCCATGCATCACCCCAAGAAATATCCAAGAAGTACAAGCGTCAAAGCTTGGGGATGCCCCCGAGGCACCCCTTCTTCATCGGCAAAAATCAGGTCACCTTTCAAGACACTATATTTTTATTGCTTCATGCACTATGCGTTTTTCTTGGAGCGTCAGTTGTTTTAGTTTTCATTATTAGTTTAGTTTTGTTTGCTGCAATAAATGGTTTGATCACATCATGTTGTTTTGGAGGGAGATGAACTCCGTTTTTCATTTGCCAAGAACACTCTGTTTTTCACTCTTATCGTTTCAATGAGTGTTCTCTTTTTCTGCTACTGCGTTTGGCTTTCGATTTTCGCCTTGATTTGCGTTCAGATCTTGTTATATCTTTTCATCAAGGTGTATTTTTGCCTCTGAGCTTTATTGGTTTTTATCAAAAGAGGTGTTTATAAAAAATTGAATAGTGTTGGAAAAGAGAAAAAGCTTTATGCAAAAAAAAGTGGTACAAGAAGGAGCTTGTGTAGACTGCGGCTTAGGCTTTTTCATGTCATGCTTGATGTCTTTTTGATAGTATGCTTAGTGGTTTTGCTGTAGCATGACTTGTCTCAAATAACCGAGATTGCTTAATGAGCCTTTGAAAAAATCATGCGTTGTTTTAATTATTTGGAAGCATTATTTTGGTTTTCTCCTTGATGCTTTATTTGGGTTGACTTGGCGCATGCTCACACATGTTAGACTCATCCAAAGTCGCCAATAGCCTCTATGATCATTTAGTTTTTGACTTTTGATGCCATCTTATGCTTCTTTTAATGTCGCTTTGTCGCTTTGCATGATTATGGCCGTTATTGCTCTCTTAGTTGGTCGCTCCCAGTCTTTTGCTAGCCCTCATTTTGTACTGAGTATGAGCTCTACTCGTGCATCCAACTCCTAAAAACCAAGTTTGCCATTGTGTCCACTATAAATTCCTATGCATGGTATTTGTTAGCCATTCCAAGTAAATTTTCATGTGCTACCTTTGAAAAAACTTTCAAAATACTTTTCGTTTTGTGACACTGTTTTCAGCTCATGGGGACGTAGTGGTCGGATTTGCTATCTTCCATATTGCTTATTCCAAAAAGAAAAGAAAAAAGGAAAAAAGAAAGAAAAAGGCACTCCTCCATGGAATGTGAATGTTGGTGGGCACCCGATGGAATCGGTTAGCCATGGTTTGTGAAAGGAAAAAAGGTGGGGAGGAGTGCCAAGCTTTATAAAAGAGCACAAAAGTGCCAATCTCTCTCTCAAAAACTTGCTTTATTTTTGTATGGAAGATAGTAAGAACCCCATTGCCAGTCGTTGACAAAGACAACCACCTCTCAAAACCCAAGTTTTATATCTCTGTTTTACAAATGAAAAGCTCTAGCACATGTTTAATCACTGCTTCCCTCTGCGAAGGGCCTTTCTTTTACTTTTATGTTGAGTCACCACCTTCTATCTTTATGCACCGTCTAAGAGAGCATAGTTGTCATTCTGAGTATAATGTGCATTGTCCCACAGTTTATCATTGATTGATTCATGACTATGGTTTCACTTGTTCTTAAATTACTTGTATCTAGTCGCCCTCTTAAACTTGAAGGTGTCCTATGCATTTATGTTTTGCTCTCTATGAAGGACAAGCTGAAAACCATTTGTATGTTTTTCCTTATGATTTGAACACACGTTTGACTTTCATTGTTTCATTATTCATGATCTTTTGTTTGTGTTCATTTTCATGTTATAACATGGTTGCTAAGTTTCTTATTGTCAAGATTACATCTTTCATGCCCATATTTTAAGTTCTTTGATCTCAGCACTCAATGCTTTACATATATGATCAAGATTGTGGTGGTGCATGTCACCTCAAAAATTATTTCTTTTGTTATCACTTACCTACTCGAGGACGAGCAGGAGTTAAGCTTGGGGATGTTGATACGTCTCCGACGTATCCATAATTTTTGATGCTCCATGCTTGTTTTTACACCATTTGCCTATTGTTTCGTTACACTTAGTGGCACTTTTATGCATTTTCCGGAACTAACCTATTAACGAGTTGCCACAGTGCCAGTTTCCTGTTTTCTGCTGTTTTTGTGTTTCAGAAGTGATACACAGGAAATATTCTCGGAATTGGACGAAACAAAAGCCAGAAGTCTTATTTTTCCCGGGAGCATCCAGACATCCGAAGAGAGGAAGGAGAGGGGCCACAGGCCTCCCTCACACAGGGCTGGCGCAGCCCAGGCCCTGGCCGCGCCGCCCCTGTGTGAGGAGGCCCTGGCAGCCCTCTGACATCGCCCCTTCGCCTATATAAAGCCTCGGGACGGAAAACCCTGGGGGAGTCGGCAATTTTCCAGAAAGAGTTCCGCAGTTCCGCCGCCGTCGAAGCCAAATTTCGGGGGACAGAAGTCTCTATTCCGGCACCCTGCCGGGATGGGGAAGTGCCCCTGGAGCCATCTCCATCGATCTCCATCGCCGTCTTCGCCGTCTCCATCGACCTCACCGCCATCTCCATCAACCTTGCTGTCTCCTATGATGAGGAGGGAGTAGTTCATCCCCGAGGCTGAGGGCTCTACCGGTAGCTATGTGGTTCACCTCTCTCTCCCATGATGTGATCTTTATGTGATCGTGAGCTTTGTATCATGTTGAACAAGTAGATGTTATTATTCAGATATTATGTGTACTCTAGTGGTGATTGTTAAAGTAATCTATTCCTCCTGCCATGGTGTAACGGTGATAGTGCGTGCATCATGGTGGTACTTGGTTTAGGCTATGATTGTGATCTCTTGTGGATTATGAGAATAATTATTGCTATGATAGTATGGAGTGATCTATTCCTCCTTTCATGGTGTAATGTTGACAGTGTGTGCACCGTGTTAGTACTTGGTCTAAGTTGCAATGATATCTATCTTGAGTTGTGATCTGATTTGGATGTCTCTATGAGTGGTGTTTGTCAAGTACTTGATGAACTTTAAGGGGTGCTTCTGTAGCCACTACACAATGATTAGTGTTATTCAATAGGAGAGTAATTTAGAGTACCATAGTGGAGAGAAGTTTTCTATTTGTTCATTCATGTTATATTGTTGGGAGTGTGTCCACTAGTGAAAGTATGATCCCTAGGCCTTGTTTCCAAGCATTGCACACCGTTTACTTGCTATTTTGTTACTTGTTTGCTCGCAGCGATATTTATTTCACATCACGTTTGCTACTTATAATCATCTATACCACTTGTATTTCACTATCTCTTCGCCGAACTAGTGCACCTATACATCTGACAAGTGTATTGGGTGTGTTGGGGACACAAGAGACTTTCTGTATCGTAATTGCAGGGTTGCTTGAGAGGGATAGCTTTGACCTCTAACCTTCCTGAGTTCGATAAACCTTGGGTGATCCACTTAAGGGAAACTTGCTGCTGTTCTACAAACCTCTGCACTTGGAGGCCCAACAAGTGTCTACAAGAATAGAAGTGCGTAGACATCATCCAGCATGGGGTCCCACCTGGACTCGCCGCTAGACAAAAGGAGGTCAAAAGCTTCGGCTTCTTTGGACAGGAGCGCCAGGCTCGCGTCAGCCGCTATAGGCGAGGGACCACCCAAATCGCCAGCAGCTACAACGCCGAGCACGCGTCGGCGGCCATGGGGGTCCGCCGAGCGGTCGCCACGCCGGCGGTCACCATCTCGCCGGCGACCATCATCTCTGTCTTCACGCCGGTGACCGCCATGGCCGTCGGAGTCGTGCCGGTTCTGGTCGAGGTCGCCGCCACGGTCACCACGACGGGAGCCATCGTCCTGCGGAGGGCGACCCCGATCCTGCGGAGGGCCACCGCCGCCACCTCCGCCACCTCCCGAACCCGGAGCAGGGCGCCCGTCGGACGCCTCCTCGGAGCGAAGCAGGCGCACGGAGACGAGGTAGCGAAGCATCAATTTGTCGAGCGGGATGAGCGCGTCGCCGGGGAGAACGAGGCCGTCGTCATCTTCCAACATCCCGCCCGGCTCCTCAATGAGCAGGGCCTTGGCCCTGGGCAGGGAAAGGAGGTCATCCGTCCAGGCCACCACCTGCATCTTGCCAAGGTCCTCTCGGCTGGCCGAGGACGCCCCGAGCTTTTCCACCCACGCCGCCCAACCGAGAACGGCGACGGCCGTGGTCTTGTTGAACGCGTGCGCCGGGATCCCGGACAGCTCGAGATGAGCGTGAAAACGCAGCTCCTGCCGCACCGCCTGGAGCTGGCGATTCCACGGCGAGAAACGCAGGGAGAAGCCGCGCCCATCCACCACTCCCGCTGCCACCACCTCGTCACGCACTCTCCGGCTACTGCACACGAGGAGAAAGTCTGAAGGCCAGTGGCGGGGGACAGAGAAGTTTCCGTCGGCCCGCGGAACCATCCTCGTGATTGCCTCGCCGGCCTCGGACAGGGAGACCGTCGGGCACTGGCCGGAGACGAACGCGACCAGAGCCCACCGGAGTTCAGCCTCCGCCTCATCGACCTCCGCGGAGTGGGGGAGGAACACCGTCTCGACCACGGGCCGAGCAGCGGCGACGTCACCTTGGAGCAGAGGTTCGGCATGGCGAGCGGGAGCCCTGCGCGGCGAGCGCAAACGGGAACGCGAGCGGGAACGAGCTGTCCCGGGGCGACGCGGCAGGGAGCCAGAAGAAGCCCAACGCCCCACGGGCCGACGATCACCCCCACCAGCCTGCCGTCCAGACGGACCGGATGCCACCGAGCTAGGGGGAAACTGCGGCGAGGGCATCCGCTCACCGAGGCGACGCTTGGTGGGCACCCTGTAGAGGCCGACGCGAGAGGCGCCAGGCACCGGCACATCCACGGGCGACGACGGGCCATCGAGGACGCCCAGCCGCGCATGCACCCCACCACAGCGCTCCGGCAGCGCCACTGGCGCTTCACGCGGCTCCAGCCGCCGCGACTCCACGGGCGACGCACGCCGCCCAGGCGCCGGCGCCTCCGGCGCCGCAACCCGCGGCGCCAGGAGCATCTGCAGATGCCGTTGTCGCTCGGCCCCCGTCGGAGCTCGCCGCAAGGGGCAGGCTTTGGCATGATGGCCCTCCTCAAGGCATCGCAAGCACACGGTCTCGAAGGTGCAAACTTTGGAGATGTGGCACCCCCGGAGATAGTTGAAGCACTTCCCTGCCAGGTCTGGCGGCAAGCCGTCCCGAATCGCCAAGGCCGGGAGTTCCACGCCGGCGCCCGCCCTGGCACCAGCTCGCAGTCCACGACGGCGCTTGCGGCCGCCAGCATGCATCCACGGTCCCACCTCGCCAGCAGGAGCTTCCACGCCGCCCGCCGGGGCCTCTACACGGGGAGAGGCGCCACCAGCAGGAGCATCCACACGGGGAGAGGAGGCGCCCGCTCCAGCCTCAGCCGCCAGAACGTGGAGGGCGGACGACCACGGGCGCGCCGCCGCGCTGCCCACAAACACCGGAGAGGGAGGGGCCACCGCCGCCGGGGGAGGGGACGACGGAGAGCCGCTCCGGAGCACCTCGTAGTACGAGCGGGGGAAAAGCTCCTCGTCCTCGTCATCTGAGTAATCAGCCCAGCGCCGCGAGTAAGAAGCAGACGCGGAGGGGGTGGCGGCGGAGGGCGACGCCATGGAGGAGGGCGGCCGCCGGCGCCGGAGCAGCGGCCGGCGCGGGCAGGACGACGCCGCCGCAGAGGGCTCCCGCTCCCAACCCTACCTCCTCGTCACAACTGTTCTTTTTCTTCGTCTTCTTCCTCTTAAATTTGAGATTATCTGCACTCTAAACATCATCCTGTAGCATGGTGTTTAAAAGTGATTGATGAGACAAATTCCCCGGTACCTCTAGCATATTTCATCGCAGAATGGAAATCTATTTTCTCTCTTCTAATGATTAGGCAAGTACCGATTTGTGCCTAATTTGGGAGTACAAATGATGAATCTGTTGGCACCTCTCCTTCAGCTTTTGAGCAAGCAAATAAAATCTGGATGCCTGTTTGTGTAGCTAAAACTGAACGAGATAAAGAGAGCGATGAACCAACCATCATCATTATAAGAGCACTAGGAGATCAATCGAAAAGGCACCCATCGTAGCACGCACCAGCTCGGAAGCAACTAGTGACGAAGGCGGCTTTCTTAAGCAGACCATCGACTATATTTTTTAATGAGAGAATAGGCTGCCGCGTCAAGCATCCATAACCACAACCTACGATGTGTATAGCTAAGTTCTTCGAGGTGACATGGGAGGGACTACCGGCACGTTTTGACAAACACCATCTTCTTGACCTAATTCTCTTATTTCCGTCAGTATTTTACAACCTGAATCTACGGATACGTGTACATTTCTTCCACTGAAGAAAAATGGGGTCAGACAACTCACAATAGGATGATTAGTGAAAGGAAAACAGCCGATCCATCCAAGGCTCCACGCCATGTGGTGGTTTTTCCAGTTACGCCGCAAGCAGGAATCTAGGAGGGGAAGCACGACCCGGAAATCCCGTCCGGCCGGGTAAAAAACGACAAAAATGGCCTTTTTCACGAAGTTTAACACAAAATAAACCATGTATCAAAAAAATTCACGATCTGACCCTTTTTTACGGCGCCCGCCCCCACGGCGCCGTGGTTGTGTTGCACGGCGCTGATACGTCTCCAACGTATCCATAATTTTTGATGCTCCATGCTTGTTTTTACACCATTTGCCTTGTGTTTCGTTACACTTTGTGGCATTTTTATGCGATTTCCAGAACTAACCTATTGATAAGATGCCACAGTGCCAGTTTCCTGTTTTCTGCTATTTTTGTGTTTCAGAAAAGCTACACAGGAAATATTCTTGGAATTGGACGAAACAAGTTCGGAAACTCCTATTTTTCCCGGACGAAGGACGAGGACCAGAGGGGCCCAGAGGCTGCCCACACCACAGGGGGGCACGGCCCAGCCCCTGGCTGCGCCCACGCATGGTGAGACAACCCTGGTCCACCTCTGACGACGCCCCTTCGCCTATAAGAAGCCTCCCGACGGAAAACCCTAAAGCAATCGGCGAAATTTCTAGAACAGTTCCGCAGCGCCGCCGCCATTGAAGACAAATTTTGGGGGATAGAAGTCTCTGTTCCGGCACCCTGCCGGGATGGGAAAGTGCCCCCGGAGCCATCTCCATAGGTCTCCATCGCCGTCTCCGCCGTCTCCATTGACCTCACCGCCATCTCCACCAACCTTGCTATCTCCTATGATGAGGAGTGAGTAGTTCTCCCCCGAGGCTGAGGGCTCTACCTGTAGCTATGTGGTTCACCTCTCTCTCCCATGATGTGATCTTTATGTGATCATGGGCTTTGTATCTAATTGAATTGGTAGATGTTATTATTCAGATATTATGCTACTCCCGTGCTTTATTATTGTAAACTTCAGAGACACCTCATATCATAATGTGAAGGTGACTAGTGTGCTCATTATGTGTATCTTTTTGGTTAATGTCTCTATGAAATGTTGGTGTTTGTTAGAACCATCTAGTGCGTTCACGGTGATAGTATGGGACAATCTAGTTTGGATACATACGGACTTTGAGGAGTGCTTCGTAGCCCTACGCATGATTAGTGTTCATTTTCCATTGGAGAACTGTTTTGAGTTGCATATTGACGATAGTATCTATTGGTTCAATTATGTTATATTTGTTGGGAGTGTGTCCACTAGTGAAAGTATGATCCCTAGGCCTTGTTTCTAAGCTTTACACACCGTTTTTTTTCAGTTTTGTTACATGTTTGCTCGCAGCGATACTTATTTCATATTACAGTTACTATTTATAATCATCACTAATACTTGTATTTCACTATCTCTTCGGCGAACTAGTGCACCTATACATCTGACAAGTGTATTGGATGTGTTGGGGACACAAGAGACTTTCTGTATCATAATTGCAGGGTTGTTTGAGAGGGATAGTTTTGACCTCTTCCATCTTGAGTTCGATAAACCTTGGGTGATTCACTTAAGGGAAACTTGCTGCTGTTCTACAAACCTCTGCACTTGGAGGCCCAATACTGTCTACAAGAACAGACGCGTGCGTAGACATCAAGCTCTTTTCTGGCGCCGTTGCCGGGGAGGTAAGGTAAAAGGTACTCACATTCATTGGTTACTAAGTCTTTTAGTTGCTGGTGAGTGCTCGAAGTTATTTCCTTTAGATTCTGTAATTATATCTTTTTATTTCTTGTTTTTATTTTCACTAGTTAGGCTTAATGGAAAATAAAGAGTTCTTTAGTCTTTTTTCTGAGTTTAGATTTGAAGAGAAAATTGAAAAACCTTTGGAGCTTGTTTCGCATAGCAATGTTATTAGTACGAATGCTTTGAATACCGTTATTGCTAATGCTATGGAAAAGTCTAAGCTTGGGGAAGCTGGTTTTGTTAAGCATGATATTTTTAGTTCCCCAGCTTTAGTGGAGAAAGTTTGCTCTGGTGATATTTTATCTCCCATATGTGATATTTCTAATGATGCTTGTGCTCCTCATCCCTTTAAAATACCTATGAAGATGGTTGAACGTGCTATGGATAACTGCTATTTAGGAGATGGAACTGTCCATCCTGGTGATCATTTGCTGTTTATACATGAATTATGCGAGTTGTTCAAGTGTGCAGGTATTTTGATGAACCGAGTTAATAAGAAGCTATTCTCTTTATCACTGAAAGGCAGAGCTGAGGAATGGTATAAAACACTGAAGGATGGTCGATCTATTGACTGGGAGGAAATTATACCTCTCTTTTATTCTAAATTCTATCCTTCTAGTGAGGTTTATAAAGATAGGAATTACATTTATAATTTTCATCCGCATGAGAGAGAAAGCATTGCCAAAGCGTGGGGAAGATTGAAGTTACTAATGCACAAATGTCCTATTCATGATCTTCCCCATAATATTGTTATTAATAATTTTTATGCAAGGCTTTCAGGATATTACAAGGACTATCTAGATCCATGCTTTGATGGGTCTTTCACAAGCAAGGATGTTGACACCAAGTGGGGTCTGCTTGAAACAATTCAAAACAATATTGACGGTTGGGATAGCGACAAAGGTAAAGGATCAGGTATGAATTACGAGTTTGATTGCATTAAGTCTTTCGCTGAAACTGCTGATTTTCAAGAGCTTAGTGCTAAGTATGGTCTTGATCCTCAAATTATGATTGATTGTTTTAAAACCTTTGCTTCTCATATTAATATTCCTAAAGGAAATGGGGACGTGTATCATGAACCTTTTAAGGACACTTGCGTAGAAAATGACATTGTTGTTGATGATTGCAATAAAAATGCTCAACCTTTTAAGTTCACCTACTTTTGAGGAGAAAATTAGTTATGATTACAATATGCCTCCTGTTTTTGATGATTATGGTGATGAGAATAATTATTCTATTAAATCTGCTCCTACTACTATTGTTCATGTGGGGAGTATTAATTCTTTTATGCATGTGGCTCATGATAGGGATGCTTTATGTGATAGTTATATTGTTAGTTCTATTCATGATGCTACTGAAAGTTATTATGAGAGAGGGAAACATGGTTTGATGGACCTCAACAATATTGAGTTTCCCCTCTTTATGTTGCAACTCTTGAAGTTGTACTTGTTTTGCCTTCCTATGCTTTTTGCTTTGCGCTTTCATAACTTGTCTCTTTACAAGATTATTTTTAATAGGAAGTGGTTCAGATTTAAATGTCTTTCACATTTGCTTTTTGATGCTCTCTATTGCTTTAAGTTCCTATATGGCGCCTTTGCCTCAAGCTCTTATATGGCGCCCACATGAGCATCTTTGCAAATTACTGCGCCTAGCTCAAAGGCGTTAAAAAAGCACTCTTGGGAGATAACCCAATGTTTTATTTCCAGTACTTTTTATTTTATTTGAGTCTTGAAAGTTATTGCTACTGTAATAACCGCTCCTTATCCTTTTTATTTCGTTGTTGTGCCAATAGAAGCCTCTAATTTGAGTGAGGTAAGATTTGGGGATGTTGCTGTCCTGAAACAGTTTACGGTGCTGCACTGTAAAAATTTGCGAAAATTCTCTATATATCTTTTGGACCTGCGATTTCTTGTGCATATGCCCCAGGTTATATCCAAACTTTCATTAGTTGAACACTTTTTGATTTGAGCAACATAAAACCCTCTAAAAATTCGACCTTTGTCAGCTGTTCTGTTTTGACAGATTTCTGCCAATATTTGTGTTTGCCGCTTTATCACTTTCTTTTTGAGTTCTTTTAATCACGGAACTTTTGGGGAAGTTGCTACAGTAGTATATACTTTATATATGGTGGTTTTGAGTTGAAACCTGAAGCAAAAGGGGTTGATTCATTATTATGCTTACACTAATGTTGCTAATAGATTTGTGTTTAGTTTTGTATGAAGGAAGTTTTCAAGTGTAGGGATTGGAGAATGATGAGATGAGTTGAAGAATGGATAAAAGCTCAAGCATGGGGATGCCCACGCACCCCAAGAAATATCCAAGAAGTACAAGCGTCAAAGCTTGGGGATGCCCCGAGGCACCCCCCTTCTTCATCAGCAAAAATCAGGTCACCTTTCAACACACTATATTTTTATTGCTTTATGCACTATGCGTTTTTCTTGGAGCGTCAGTTGTTTTTGTTTTCAGTTTTATTTTGCTTTGTTTGCTGCAATAAATGTTTGGATCACATCATGTGTTTGAAGAGAGACATGCTCCGTTTTTCAATTGCCAAGAACACTCTATTTTTCACTCTTATCGTTCAATGAGTGTTCTCTTTTTCTGCTACTGCGTTTAGCTTTCGTTTTTCGCCTTGATTTTTGTTCAGATCTTGTTTTATCTTTGCATCAAGGTGTATTTGGACCTCTGGTCTATGTTAGTTTTCATCGAAAGAGTTTCCTCAAAAAGGTTCGAATGGTGTTGGAAAAGAGAAAAAGTTTCATGCAAAAGGGTGGTACAAAAAGGAGCTTGTGTAGACTGCGGTTTAGGCTTTTGCATGCCATGCTTGATTGCATTTTGATAGTATGCTTAGTGATTTTTGCTGTAGCATGACTTGTCTCAAATGACTGAGATTGCTTAATGAGCCTTTGAAAAAAATCATGCGTTGTTTTAATTATTTGGAAGCATTATTTTGGTTTTCTCCTTAATATTTTATTTGGGTTGACTTGGCGCATGCTCACACATGTTAGACTCATACAAAGTCGTCATTGCCTCTATGATCATTTAGTTTTTGACTTTTAATGCCATCTTATGCTTCTTTTAATGTCGCTTTATCGCTTTGCATGCTTATGGCCGTTATTGCTCTCTTAGTTGGTCGCTCCCAGTCTTTTGCTAGCCCTCATTTTTTACTAAGTATGAGCTCTACTCGTGCATCCAACTCCTAAAAACCAAGTTTGCCAAAGTATCCACCATATATACCTATTAGCAATTTACTATTCCAAGTACATTTGACTTGCTTTTATCTATCCTTCAAATTAAACTCTTTTTGGTGTTATGCGAAAATTGGTCAGTAAAGCTCTCACGAACCTGATGGCACACTTTACTTTTCTCATTTTAAATTTTGTCATTCTGATTCTCTTATGTTGAGTTGTTATGCTTACAAGTTGTAAGTTGGAAATTAGCCCAGCCATGCCGTCATGGGGCAAGCTTTCAATATTGCACTATCTTTCATTTGAGTTGATATCGTGATCTTTTATTTATGGATACTAGCGATGTGAAATAAATTGGAAATCTTACGGGATCATGGAGTTTTTATATGTGTTAGGGAAACGCCTGGGCCGCTAATCTAAGCCATGCATCATTCATGGTGGAAATTTACAGCATGCCCATAGTGGACATTCGGCGACGCATCTCAAAATAAAAAGCTATACCAATGGTAAATAAAAGAGATGTCGAGGTGTTCATTGTCTGTTTGTCTTGTAATTTTGATGTGGGCTTGTTCCATGTCATCGGGCAGGAGGTACCCCATTGGCAGTTCTCGATGATACACATATATTTAAAATGACAAGAGTTTGCTTGGGACTCTAAGTCGAGTAGCATGAGGTTTGGGTATTCGTACTTCATGGGATACGAGGTTTTCAACTTATGATTTGTCAAGCATATGCACCATAAGTGTTTTCGCATTAACTTTAACCATTCAAGATGCCTATGATGGGGGCAATGAGAGCTCAAAGAGAGTAAGTACCATAATTTTTGAAGGTTTATAAAACTTGCAATCACCGCTTCCCTCCGCGAAGGGCCTTTCTTTTACTTTTATCTTGAGTCACCACCTTCTATCTTTATGCACCATCTAAGAGAGCATAGTTGTCATTCTGAGTATAATGTGCACTGTCCCAAAGTTTTCATTGATTGATTCATATTGTTGGTTTCACTTGTTCTCAAATTATTTGTATCCAGTCGCCCTCTTAAACTTGAAGGTGTCCTAGACAAGCTGAAAACTATTTGTATGTTTTTCCATATGATTTGAACACACGTTTGACTTTCATTGTTTCATTTTCATGATCTTTTGTGTGTGTTCTTTTTCATGTTATAACATGGTTGCCAAGTTTCTTCTATCAAGATTATATCTTTTATGCCCATGTTTTAAGTTCTTTTGATCCCAGCGCACAACGCTTACATATATGATCAAGATTATGTAGGTGCATGTCACCTCAAAAATTATTTCTTTTGTTATCACTTACCTACTCAAGGACGAGCAGGAGTTAAGCTTGGGGATGCTGATACGTCTCCAACGTATCCATAATTTTTGATGCTCCATGCTTGTTTTTACACCATTTGTCTTGTGTTTCATTACACTTTGTGGCGTTTTTATGCGATTTCCAGAACTAACCTATTGACAAGATGCCGCAGTGCCAGTTCCCTGTTTTCTGCTGTTTTTGTGTTTCAGAAAAGCTACACAGGAAATATTCTCGGAATTGGACGAAACAAGTTCGGAAACTCGTATTTTTCCCGGACGAAGGACGAGGACCAAACGGGAGCCGGAGGGGGGCCAGAGGCTGCCCACACCACAGAGGGGCGCAACCCAGCCCCTGGCCGCGCCCACCCATGGTGAGGCCACCCTGGTCCACCTCTGACGACGCCCCTTCGCCTATAAGAAGCCTCCCGACGGAAAGCCCTAAAGCAATCGGCAAAATTTCTAGAACAGTTCCGCAGCGCCGCCGCCGTTGAAGAGAAATTTCGGGGGACAGAAGTCTCTGTTCCGGCACCCTGCCGAGACGGGGAAGTGCCCCTGGAGCCATCTCCATCGGTCTCCATCGCCGTCTCCGCCATCTCCATCGACCTCACCGCCATCTCCACCAACCTTGTTGTCTCCTATGATGAGGAGGGAGTAGTTCTCCCCCGGGGCTGAGGGCTCTACCGGTAGCTATGTGGTTCACCTCTCTCTCCCATGATGTGATCTTTATGTGATCGTGAGCTTTGTATCTAGTTGAATTGGTAGATGTTATTATTCAGATATTATGCTACTCCCATGCTTTATTATTGTAAACTCCAGAGACACCTCGTATCGTAATGGGAAGGTAACTAGATTGCTCATTATATGTGTCTTTTTGGTTAATGTCTCTATGAAATGTTGGTGTTTGTTGGAACCATCTAGTGCGTTCACGGTGATAGTGTGGGACAATCTAGTTTGGGTACATACGGACTTTGAGGAGTGTTTCGTAGCCCTACGCATGATTAGTGTTCATTTTCCATTGGAAAACTGTTTTGAGTTGCATATTGATGATAGTATCTATTGGTTCAATTATGTTATATTTGTTGGGAGTGTGTCCACTAGTGAAAGTATGATCCCTAGGCCTTGTTTCCAAGCTTTGCACACCGTTTCTTTTCAGTTTTGTTACATGTTTGCTCGCAGCGATACTTATTTCATATTACAGTTACTACTTATAATCATCACTACTACTTGTATTTCACTATCTCTTCGCCGAACTAGTGCACCTATACATCTGACAAGTGTATTGGGTGTGTTGGGGACACAAGAGACTTTCTGTATCGTAATTGCAGGGTTGTTTGAGAGGGATAGCTTTGACCTCTTTCTCCCTGAGTTCGATAAACCTTTGGTGATTCACTTAAGGGAAACTTGCTGCTGTTCTACAAACCTCTGCACTTGGAGGCCCAACACTGTCTACAAGAACAGACGCGTGCGTAGACATCAGGCGCCCTCCCCCACGGCGCCATGCTATTTTCCGACGTGGCGGGTTGGGCCCACATTTTGTAAGTATGGCGCCACCCCTCCCGGCGCCATGGTATTAGGGTTATCCCCACGGGCAAGGCCCGCGCAGGCATCCCCTCTACTCTGTCCTAGCCGCCAAGGTTGTCCGCCGCCGCCGCTCCTCCCATCGCCGCCGCCACCGTGCCTCCCTCTGTCTCTCCATTCCCGCCGCTCCTCCCATCGCCGCCGCCGCTCCTCCCATCGCCGCCGCCGCCGTGCATCTCCACTGCCCCGACCCGGTCTGCACACCATGGAGGTTGGGTGAGGCCTCCATCGCGGCGCCCTCTCTTCTCCTCTGGAACCGGCCAGCTATCTCCTCCATCTAGAACCGCCCATGAGTGGTGCTGCCACCGGCGAGGTAAGTGCTCTTCCCTTGCTTCCTTTCTTTTTCTTGATGAAATTGTTCTTACATTGGCTCCATATTAGATGATTGTAGTAGTAGGATTTATGATGATTTAGATATACATGTATGAGAGTATGCAAGAAAAATTGTACCATATTGTGATGATTTAGATGTGAAAGTGTGTTTAGTACAAGTAGTATGAGCAAATAATTTTTGTGATCTAGCAAAATGTTTGTACCATATTTTTGAAGATTTAGATGCAAATGTGTGGTGTGCTAGTGGTCCGTTGTTGCTAGAAATATTTTGTTCTAACATATGAAACAATTATTTATAGGTTTAGGATGTCACTTCTTGAACAACATTATGATAAATACCACCGTGCTCGGCTTATGGCTGAGGAGAAAAAGGTATTTGAAATGTATAACATCATATTATTTTTCTTACATGGGTTTTTATATTGTGCTAACTAGAATTATTTGCAGGTTTTCCCTCCTCTTCGTCTTAGGTGTCATGAAGCTCATGATAGTGATAAGATGGAATTTGATTATCGGTACACCGAGTATATCGAGAGGCTTGGACTTCTACCATTTGTCAACATGGTTAATCGGTCGTCGGTCTGGATGAATTCATGTGCGCTTACGACACTAGTTGACCGATGGAGGCCCGAGAACCACACTTTTCATCTTGGCTGTGGGGAGATGACTGTCACCCTTCAGGATGTGTCCATGATCCTAGCACTTCCAATAAGCGGGCAACCGTTGTGCTTTAGTACGGACTCAAAGGATTGGCGCGAGTCTATGAGGTCACTCATAGGGTGTGCACCGGTCTATCCTGGCATGACCGCGGGTGCACCATACACATGGATAGCGTTGAGGTATGGGAAATGCCCTGAGAATGCTTCGCAGGAGACGGTGCAGCAGCATGCTCGTGCATTCATGTGGTATGTCATTAGCCGGACTCTTTTTGCGGATAGCGGTGGTAATAATGCATCATGGATGTGGCTCAAGGCATTAACTAGTTGGGATAGCAAAATAAGCTGGGGTTCGGCAGCTCTTGCTTATCTCTACCGTCAGGTAATTTTGTATACACAACTAGTCGTGATGATTCAAACCTGCAACTTAAATGTCATATTTACTTGCATGTCCTCTATATGCAGATGGATGAGGCGTGTCGTAGGACATCGGCTCAGGCTTGTATAAGTGGTCCGTTGCTCCTATTGTCCGTGTGGATGTGGTCGCGCATCCCTATTAGCCGGCCTGTGGTTCTCCCTCACAATGAGTGGTATGAGTATGACACTCTGGGCTGTGGACCCACATGGGCATATTTCTATGATGTTGTTGAACCATATGTTGGTTCGTCAAAAACCATGTATAAGTACTACAGCAACGAGTTCGACGCGTTGACACTTGGCATGGTAATAATTTCGGTTCTCTCCATATTACATTTTGTATCTGACCGTTTAATGATTTCACATAAACTGGATACTAACTTCTTTTTCGCATAGGTGATTTGGGAGCCATATGGGACGGCCGATAAATTTTCCCAACATATTTCTATTGAATTGAATCCTCAGTGTCTCTCTGAATCACATCTTTGGCGGATGAAGTGCCCCTTGATTTGTCTCTATATGGTTGAGTATCACTGTCCTCAAAGAGTGATGACTCAGTTCGGCTTATTCCAGGAGACCCCACCAGAGGCTAAGGACACGGTCATACTACTCCACCAGTGAGTGCTACTTCAAATAAAATTATATGAGAATTTGGCCCTGACTAACATTGATAAATTTGACTATGTAGGACGGATAGAATGAGGCAGAAGTCCATCACGAATTGGGCAGATCATCATAAGACCTACGTAAAGGAGTGGTGGACTGAGCTTAGGCATGCCGAGGAGCATAGGAATGAGCCTTGTCCGAGATTTGATGGTGTTGCATTTGACAGGTACCTTGCTTGGTTTAAGGAAAATACGCATTGGGAGATAAATGCACCAGCTTATACACCTGAAGAGACGGTGGACCTACCCAATCCTGGTTTTGATGAGATTGCCAAGCTCAAGTTCAATAAGCTTATCAGGAATGGTAGAAGAGATGTTGAGCTAGCACCGGTACTCAGATTTGTAATAAGTTAAAGATATTTGTACTGCTAATGTAATATTATGGTTGCACAAGTGATGACATGTTTGCTATCTCTAGCGTGAGGAGCTCTTCAGGCACAACAACGACGCCATGGCGGCATTGGCAGCTCCTCGAGGACAACGGTCTAAGGAGGCACTCAAGGATTTCACCAAGGTAAGCCACAATAACATTTGTCTCCATGATTATAGTGTCGTTCTCATTTTGTCATTCTCATATTGGCAGAGTAGCATTTCTCGTATACGTTCCTTATGTGCGGTCCTTGGCTGCCAATCGATGGCGGATATCAACTTTGCTCATGGAGCCGGTACAAGCTCGAACTTTGCTCATGGAGCCGGTACGAGCTCAAACTTTGCTCATGGCGGGGAGAATGTTGAGCTTGAGGATGATATGGAGGAGGATCCTACAGATGTGCCTGAGGATATTTTAGAGGCCGAGGTGGAGGACTTCTTGCATAGGGTACACATATTCTAAAACAAAATCATTTTTTCCATTGTGTCACTATGATGAGTGCTAACCACTGTATTTATAGGCTGAGTGTGAGGGGATGGACGTGGATGATATGCAGGAGCCAGACGAGATCGATGAGGCCACGCAGCCACGGGACTTCGGTCTCAAACCGAGGAGGCCATTTCAGCGTTGGACTTCGGAATAGAAGACTAGGTATCATCGGCTTCGTCCTCGCCTTAGGCGTCATGCCATCATTGAAGAGGAAGATGAAGAGGATGCGGAAGCGGCAAGGAGAAGGAAGAACAAACTCCGCTCGAAGAGCAACGCGGATCGTGCCGCAAGAGTTGCCAAAGGAAAGGGGCCAAAATAAATGACCCATCTAGGTGATGCAAATTGTGTTGAACTTATTTATCTATGTGTACGTGTGATGAACTACGTGTGATGAACTATGTGTGATGAACTTATTTATCCAAACTAGTAACCTTGGAGTCATGCCCTGGCAAACTACCTATGTTATGCAAATTGTGTTGAACTTATTTATATATGACCAATGTTATGGACAAATTACCTATGTTTTCTGTTTAATTTGTAGTTCTCTATTTATACTGTTCAATTTTCCTGTCATCTTGCTTGTGTAGTGCAAACACTTAGCAATTTGGTTGTGGCAAAATACCATGGCGCCATAGGCAACGGCGCCGTGCAATGAAACCATGGCGCCACACCATGGCGCCGGGGGCTACCGCGGATCACAGTACCGAAATCCAAAAAGACTTAGCCGTTTTGGCGAGGTCGAATACCATGGCGCCATAGGGTAGGGCGCCGTGCTATGAAACCATGGCGCTGTAGGGTAGGGCGCCGTGCTGCGAAACCATGGCGCCACACCATGGCGCCAGGGGCTGCCGCGGATCACAGTACCGAAACCCAAAAAGACTTAGCCGTTTTGGCGAGGTCGAATACCACGGCACCGTAGGGTAGGGCGCCATGCTATGAAACCATGGCGCCATAGGGTAGGGCGCCATGCTGCCAGACTACAACATTGACCACAATATTGGTTCATCTAGTTGCTAAGTTTGACATCATAAAAGTGCCAAAACGCGAAATAACAGTTTGAGATCATTATAAGGAGTTCAACATTAATCCATGAAGTGGAGTTCACAACAAACAGTGGTTTTCATCATTACAAGGTTCAACATTAATCCACGAAGTGGAGTTCAAAACAAACTAAGGTTTGCCGACATATTACATGTTCATGACAACATAAATGCCGAAGACTCTACTGATTAGTGCTAGGAAACTTTCCCTTATGGTTTCTTGCATCTTCTTCCGCTTTCTCCTCCTCCATTGCACGGCGAGCCCTCTCTCTTTTCTTCTTCCGTTCGGCCTCACGAAGAGCCTTCTCCTTCTTTTCCTTCTTCTCCATATCCAAGCGTTCCTTCTCACGCCTAATCTTGTTCCTTTTCTCTCGCTCCTCATCTTTAATCAACACAGTCATATAGTCCCACTTCCTGCGCTCCTCATCCGCCACCTCTTGCTTGTGGTAGCTATCTTGCTCTAAGTCTATCCACTGAACGAATCGACATAGGGGTGGAGGAGACTACAAAATAAAATTATCGGGGAAGTTCCTTCTTAGGAATTCTTTACCACCCTCATTTGCTAGGCCATAAATTTTGTCATACAATTTTAAAAAATGACGAGCGGTGAAGGTGAGACAACAATCTTTAAGAAGGTCTGATAATTCCTTGTTTCCACATGCCCTATAGAAGTTCGAGATGAAGTGCCTCATGCACCATCTATGGTGCACACGAGCATGTCCTGGAATGTCAATCTGCACTGCATTTAGAATCCCTTGGTGACGGTCAGATATTATGCAAACCTCTCTATGAGGTCCAATTATCTTGGTCCTCACTAGATTTAGAAACCAAGCCCAATTTTCGTTGTTCTCAGCCGATACCAAAGCGAAAGCCAATGGCACCAATTTGTCGCCGCCATCATTACCTATCGCCGTCAACAATGTGCCCTTGTATTGGCCGGTCAAAAAGGTTCCATCCACGGCAATCATGGGCCTGCAATGCTGAAATGCCGTAATGCAAGGTCCAAAGGTCCAGAATGCACACCCAAATACTCGGACTATTTCTTCCTTATATATCCGGGTGACCGATCCTAAGGGCTCCACCACATGGTACATGCCCGGGTTTGTTGCCGCCATCGCTGACAACACCATACCAACGCGGTTGTATGATTCTTCCCAACCACCATACAATATCTCAAAGGCGGCTTGCTTGGCCTTCCATGCCGTCCCGTACTTGATTGTGTAAGTGAAGACCTCATGCACCATCTCTATCAACGCCTTTATGGGATATATTGGTAGTATCTTTATGGAGGAAGAAAATCTGTGCGCAATGAATTTAGAGGTCAACTCACGGTGATCATCCTTCACACCAGCAGCATCAATATCCTTGCCTCTACATCGGTGATGAAATACACAACTTGTTATCTTCCATTCCGGACCACCTTTCACACATCTAGCACGGACAACCGATGGACAATGATTCTTGGATTCCTCACATTTCACCGTGTAGCGCACTTTTGAGTTTGAGTGCTCCACCTTGAACGGTCGATGGTACTTAACCGCATAGTCCTTGAGCCACATCTGAAGTTCTACCAAATTTTTGAACATTGCTCCTTCACTAATAACATTGGCAGTTGGACCATGCTCTCGCTTGGAAGATAGCCTTGGTGCAAGAATCTTGCTTGTGCCACCATCAACAATTGCCTTATGGGCAAGGCTTAGATCATGGAACAATGATGTTCGATGATCCCGGCCTATTACCTTCTTAAAAGCTTCGGCTTCTTTAGCAGTCAATCCATCCTTGTCTATTTCTTCATCCGGGCCGTCATCTTCGGAGTCACACGTATAGGCTCGCATGTATGGTATATTATGGTCCATGTCCTCTTCCATGCAATTGACCTCCACATCACCAACATAATGATCATGAAGATATGCCTCCGATTCATCGCCCTCGATCTCATCCTCCTCAATGTCCAATTCTTGATGATCATGATGGTCATTGCTAACCGGGCTCAACGGTTGTGTCATTGGAGGTTGGCTCATTGTTGCATCATACACATCGACATCCGGGTTGACATGTGGATCATGTCGAATCGGGGTACTAGCGTCACAAGGGGAAGCACGCCGATTCAAGTCAATTTACAACCTACCACCAGATTTCTTTTTCACAAATAACTCAAGAGATTTATCTTGCGAGGCCAACACCACCTCCTTATATGCTTGCCAATGCAACTCAGAGTTCACATGCATTGTTTTCCAACGAGTGTGATGTGAGAAGCCAACATTATACCTTCCAATCAATTCAACTTCATCATTCTCGTCCATCCAATTCAACTCTCTTCGGACATTTTCCACCAATTCGGCAAAGCTAGGACTAGTGGCAAAAACGACCACTACCTCCTCCGGGTCACCATATTCGGCGTCTCCCTTCTCAAAAGCGGCATAGTCCACATGATGAACATTTTACAATTCTTGCCATCTAGAACATATATGAACCAAAATTCATCACAACAATATTATTATTACCTCAATAATTAAGCTAAGAGAAATTTTATAACCCTAACCCTAGATCTAAACCCAACCCTAACCCTAACCATAACCCTAACCCTAACCCCAACCATAACCTAACCCTAACAAACCCCTAACCCTAGCTTACACATCTACAAGAATAGAAACCACCTATGGTCAATAGAACAACAAAACACAATATTATTTCTCCCAACTCCTTTTTCTAGGGTTACAAGCAATATGAAGCAAAACAACCAAATCTCAAGATTTTAATTGGACAAAAACGAGGGTAGCCATGGAGAATACCTTGAGGAATGGAGGGAGGTCGAAATCCACGGAGAAATCCCTCCTAATCGGAGGGATTTGAGAGGAGGGAGAGGAGGAGGAGAGAGAGACACAGGAGGGGGCGCTCGGGCTCGAGGAGGAAGAAGTGGGGGTCGGGCTCGGGAGGGAGTTTGGCTGTGGGTGGCCCAGCCACTTAAACATGTCCAGACCATGGCGCCATGACCAAGGGCGCCATGGTTCAGAAACACGGCGCTGTGAGCAATGTCGCCATACATAACACATGCGGGCTCGTGGAGCCACGTTGGAAAATAGCATGACGCCGTGGGGGAGGGCGCCGTGCAACACAACCACGGCGCCGTGGTGGCGGGCGCCGTGCGAAAGGGTCAATTCGTGAATTTTTTTAAAACCTGGTTTATTTTATGTTAAACTTTGCGAAAAGGGCCATTTTTATCGTTTTTTACTCCGGCCGGAGCCGAAAAAGGCTTTGCCCCGCGCGTCGCCATCGGCATCTACTGATCTACTGATGTCATCCTCCTACCAACCAGCAACAACCACATACATCCGTCTCATCATCGCCAATCCCACGTTCTTCTTCCCCGTCAAAACGCATCGGATCGGCGATCAGACCGCAGCTCGTCCTGGTTGCCCATCCCCCACAGATTGGGACCCAAGCTGATGGAATGGTTTGTGGGGATTCTGAGGGCCACGACGCTCAAAAGAACACTTTGGACTAGATCAGAATCAGATCGCTACTCGGCACTGTAAAGCTGATCGCGGCGGGACTGGCCGCCGTTTTCGATTGATGCTACCGCAACACGCGGTTACGTGAAAGATTTCATAATTCGTGAGACACACAGGGTGAACTCACGTTCACTCGTTCACGGCTTTTTTCCGATGGAGGATGTGGACGGGAAGCAGGACGAATCCAGCGAGCCGGCGGGCGTCACCTACGCGACAGCAACGTAAAGCTTCGTGAAAACCCCGGCGGCGATCTGATCCCCGTGCGTGCGCAGCGTTATCTCCTCGATCGGCCCCGCCACCCCGCATGTGTCACGCGCGCCTGGGAATTCCGGGCAGGTCCGCCGCCGGTCCAGCTCGCGCGTGCCATGTCAGTATGTCACCGCTCCGGCGAGTCCACACGTACGGTTCCTCACGGGTCGACGCCATGACGCCGGCGTAGCAAGGATGCGCACACGTATACGCCGGCCTAGCTTTGCACGCTTGCTGGCCAGATGATTCGACCAAGGGGAAATCCATGCCGTGGCGGCGCAAGCAACCGGTGGAATTTTCTTCCAGATACGCACGGGTGGGTTGCCGACGTACGTATGATTCGCTCGTTCCCAGTAACCAACGCATCGGGAGTACTGTGGATCGGTATACGAGCACAGGGATGACGACTTATACGCGAAAATAGTAGGATTGCAACAGTATACGTCGCTGTTGCAGGTATCTCGCTACGGAGGGTAGGATGGGAGAAAACAGCAGCGCCTACGAAAACTACATTTTGCCACCTTGGTAGAGTGATGGATGATAAGCGGTGTACCACGCATGTGCTGTTGAGTACGGGAGACGGAACCCAACAGAGAAAATTGCCCTGATCGGACAGGCAAAATTCTGCCTGATATCAAATCAGCAATGTGAGGTGGTAGTAAGTACTAATCGTATCTGTACGATTAAAATTTCTATTCAGAGCGTGCATGTGTGAGCTTAGTCAACTCGATTACTTAAAGACCATATATAGTCCTTGCCTAATCATGGCGCAAATCCTTCACAAAAAGGTGATTAACTTTGTGCAAACGTGGTTATAGCAACCAAGATTCAAGAGCATCGCACTGTCCTGGAAAATAATTGGTGATGTAGTATTGTAGATTTGTAGTTTGCATGCAACAAGCAAAGCAAGAACATGGCACACCTGGCTAGTCAAGCCAGCAGATTAAACCTTCTGACGTGTCGCCAGCCGGGAACCAACGAAACATGATTTGAGCTCTGACCACCTGCTTGTTTTGTTATCGGAGTGGCGTCCGGCTTCAAATATGCTCGTTTAAAACATGATGGCAGATGGGGCAAACGTTGACCTTACACACCAACAACGGAACAACTACTGCAAAGATGGGAACTTGTTCACCAATCATCGCTGCTTCAGGTGCAACAGTAGTATGCCATCACACGAAACTTCCTTAATAATCTTTGTGACCTCGTTTGATTCTCGAAATTTTAAGCAGATCTACATGCCGTCCGGCTCATGGTGCATTTCAAGTACTCCCTTCGATCCATAATATTTTTTGCTAATATGTATGGGGTGAAAGGGGGCAAAAGCTTTGCCCCATTCATTAATTAAGAAGGACTTTAGAAAGTTTTACAACCTAGGCAAGCTCGGGACAAATCACCTCACTCTCGCGGCATTATTGAGCTCAAGTTCTTGGCCCCCGCTAAGCTCCATAGAGCCGCATCCCCTCTAATTTTTTCTACAACAATATTAGGGAGCATAGCGATGTTCCGGAACACCCTAGCATTGCGCTCATTCCAAATTTCCCATGAGACAAGCATGATAAGGGTGACAAGAGATTTCCTCCGCACGCCATTGGAGTAGATGAAGCTCATCCACCACTCCTTCACCGAGTCGCTAATATGTATGTATCTAGACATATTTTAGTGGTAGATATATCCGTATTAGCGAAGAGTAATATAGCTCGGAGGGGGTACTAATGTACTATGTCAAAAGCTCCGGCAATGTAAACCAAGCAGATAATTTGGTGACAGTCACCCGTCTTAATAAACTTATCCATGTCCGCGTCCAACTTACCTGCAAGAAAGTCCTTTCGTGGTTTGACAAAACACTACGGGAACACCACAAGGTGCCGACAGCGATATCTATGCCGACGGCATTTCAGGGCCATCGGCATAGGCCATGGGCTAGGCAGCCCACCAACGAGGCCGTCGGCACAGTTTAGCTGTCGGCGTAGGACAGCCTGGGCCGACTGCAGCCATCGGCGTAGATAGGGCCGTCGGCATAGCCTCCTTCTGGCCGTCGGCGTAGATAGGACCGTCGGGATAGCCTCCATCTGGCCGTCGGCGTAGATAGGCTAAGCTATGACGACGACAATGCCGTCGGCATAGCTCTTTTTTTCGAATTAATGCTTTTATTTTCTATTATTTTGTTATATTTGATTATTTTCTTGTACTAAAATATTAATTTTAATAATAGCTTCTTGGCCAACATAATTTCCCGAGTCATAAGAGAGGAGATAAGGGGATGGATCAAGCTTCGGGATATGGACCAATCTTCACGCTAGGAACAATAACTCATGGTGCTAGTGAACAAATTGCCAACAAGACACACTAATTTGATGTTGTTTTACACTCAAATAGATGCTCAACAAACACACTTGGCATAAATCATGATGTATACTAAAAAAGACGCTCTTCAGTTCACGCAAACACAAAAAAAAATGTAAGGACTATCGTGGACTCCCATTCGTAGGCTGACTTAAAAGCTCGGGCCCTACAAACCGAATGAACCTCTTGTAACCCTAGATTAAGTATGTTGCCACCTCTTAGTCGGTCTCTACTTTGTGTCTATCTTTATCCAGGTCAAGCCCATTACAAAATCTCATCTTGAAATAAAATGCTCAAATGGAACTCAACACGAGACAATATATTGCTTAGTGTAGCCAATTTTGATTCAGAATATGTGGTGACTCAAGTAGGATAAGATTCACACTAGTAAAATTCATTACATTATTAAAAAGACATTGATGCAGACTATTTCCTTTTTCTGAATTAATGCTTTTATTTTTTATGGTTTGACATATTTTATTTGAAAAACCTTGGAATACACTATTAAAAAGACACAATGCATGTTGCAAATGATGATACAGATGTCATATTTAGATCCCTCTCATTTTTTGATCAATTTACACATATTATTTATCAAATTCTGATTTACAGATTTGTAAATATGAATTATTCAATATTAAATGAAAAAGAAAAGAAATTAAAATTTATTTTAATGTTATTTGAATTCACAATTATTATTATTTATTCATTATTGTTTTACTTAAATAATTGTTTGAAATTCAAAACATAAATGCGTGTGACATCATGGCCCAAGGGTTAATAGGATTGATATGATAGTATCAATAAAGTATAACTTCATTTTTGGAAGCTCATTAGGAAGGAACAAAGAAGGTAAGCATGCTGGGGCTAGAGTAGTCTGAGGATGGGTGATCGATCGGGAAGTCTGACTAGGAGTGAGTGATTTGACCTACAATTAAGTGTGCTTACAGATAAACATGTCCTAGTGTGATTACTCGTTAAACAATTCAAAAAATAATAATAAAAATTGAAAAAAATTACTTACCTATGCCGACGGCCAAGCCGTCGGCCTAGCCGTCTATGCCGCCGGCATTTCTATGTCAATGGTAATCTAGCCTGTGCCGACCCCCTCTTAGGCCGACGGCGAGGTGCCGACGATCACCGTCGGCACAACCTATGCCGACTGCATGTCTGGTTGTGCCACCGGCCGTCGGCACCTTGACTGCGTGCTCTAGTGAAAGGTAACAAGTTTACAAGTGGCATGCAGTAGACAAAAAGTGAAAGAAGGTTCCAATGATGATTCCTGACAAGCGTAACACGGAAATGCCCATCGTGTTCCCAATGATGCACTCAAAGATGTGTATTATAAGTATGGAGGAAGGGTTACAGTTACCGCTTCCTGGGCCAAGTCGGGAGCTGCTCCACCCCCATGGCCGAAGCCGCCGGCCACCACCCCGCCCAGTGTGCGCAGGCACACCATCGTGGTCATCCCGAGCTCCCACCACCGCGGTGATGCCAGCTTGTGCCGGGGCCGCCGCCCCGGCCTCCTGTCGTCAGTCGGTCGACCGGAATGAGGGGGGCGAAAATACCCTAAAGTCCGATCTCTCAATAGTTTTTCTGTTTCATGCTCACATCAACTTGGAGCTTCTATTTTCTAATCTATGTACGTATTTCCCCTTTCTTTTTCTCTTAATGATTAGGCAGGACACAGATTGTGCCTAATCCGAAAGTTGTATATCTCAAGTACAAGTGCTGAATACACTGTGCCTAATCTAGATAGATGCCTATTTGTGTAGCTAAACTAAAGGAAGTTCACCAACAATGGTTGCTACTCGGCAAAGTCGGCCTACAACATGCAATTCATAGGGCTCACTACCTCCACCATGCCTACGTTTGTTTGGAAGCCTTGGGCTCCACCAAATGCAAAACTTTTACTTGGTCGATTCTTCAAAATCGAGTTTCGACGGCGGATAGGCTGGAGAAGAGAGGGTGGCCAGATTGTGGCCTTTGCAAACTTTGCAACCAAGTTCAAGAATCGACCGCTCATATGTTCTATCATTACCGGTTCACCATTAGAGGAGGCCGCATTTTGGTGCTTAGCGGGGGCAAAAGCGTTATGTAATATTATGCCGCGAGAGTAGACTTTATTTTATTTTAATCTTGGCTTCGCCAAAAGTGGTTTGTAACACCTCTAAAACATTCTTCTTAATTAATGAAAATGGCAAGTCTTTTGCCTTGTTTCAAAAAAAAAACGAAGGAAAGATAGAGAGCGGTGAACCAACCATCATCATTATGAGAGCAATAAGAGATCCATCGAAAAGGCACCTTTCGAAAATCATGATGCCTGTAACTGTTTACCCATGGTGGCACGCACCAGCTCGGAAGCAACCGGTGACGAAGGCGGCTTTCTTATGCAGACCAGCAGCTGCATTTTTGAATGAGAGATCAGGCTGATGTGTCAAGCATCCACAGCCTATGATCATCAGTTAAGCTCTTCGAGGTGACATGGGAGGGAGTACCGGCATGTTTTGACTAACACTTTCTTGCTGACCACTGAAAGGAAAACAGCCTGAAACTACGGATAGCTGTACGTTTCTTCCGTAGAAAAGTGTTGGCAGGATGATCACTGAAAGGAAAACAACCGGTTCCATCCATGGCTCCACGCCATGTGGTGGTTTTTCCAGTTACGCCGCAAGGTGGAATCTAGGAGGGGAAGCACGACCAGGAAATCCCGTCCGGCCGGAACCGAAAAAGGCTTTGCCCCGCGCGTCGCCGTCGGCATCTATGATCTGGGTAGCTAGGCGCGGTCGTCGGTGATGTCATCCGCCTACTAACCAGCAACAACCCACATACATCCGTCTCATCATCGCCGATTCCCACGTTCTTCTTCCCCATCAAATTGCCATCCGCTTCAGATCGGACTAGCTCCTCGGCCTCGTTGTCCTTGTCCATTCCCCCCACAAAGATGATGGACTGTTCTGCGGGGATTCTCAGGGCCACGACGCTCAAAACAACAATTTGTATCCATACCGCTCCAGATCAGAATCAGATCGCTGCTCGGCACGGTAAAGCGGCTTTCGACTGATACTGCTACAGCATGCGGTTACGTGAAAGGTTTCATATGCGAAACGCTAATCACGATTCGAGGTGATAGATAAGCCCAACCTCACGTTCACTCGTTCACGGCTTTTCCGACGGAGGAAGAGGCCGGCTTCAGTGGACGGGAAGGACGAATCCGGCGAGCGGGCGGGCGTCACCTACGCGATAGCAACGTAAAGCTTTGTGAAAACCTCGGCGGCGATATGATCCCCGTGCGTGCGCAGCGTTATCTCCTCGATCAATCGACCCCGCATGTGTCACGCCTGGGAATTGCCGGGCCGCCGCCGGTCCAGCTCGCCCGTGCCATGTCACGGTTCCGGCGAGTCCGCACGGGTCGACGCCATGACGCCGGCGTAGCCAGGATGCGTACACGTACGTCGAGCTAGCTACGATGCATGAGAAAGCTTCGCACGCTTGCCGGCAAGACGAAGGAGAAATTAGCGCCGTCCCGGCGCAAGCAATCGGTGGAACTTCTCCAGGATACGGGTGGGTTGCCGGCATCTCTTGGTACAGGAGCACAGGGATGCCGACTTGTACGCGGAAATAGTAGGATTGCAACGGTATCCGTCGCTGTCGCAGGTATCTCGCTACGGAGGGCAGGATGGGAGAAAACAGCAGCGCCTACGAAAACAACAGTTTGCCATCTTGGTAGAGTGATGGATGATAAGTGGCCGATGTACCATGTGCTGTGGAGTACGGGAGACGGAACCCAACGGAGAAAAATGTCCTCCTCATCTGACGGCCAAATTCTGCCTGCTACAGATTATTTACAGCTCAAATCAGGATTAAGCTGGAGGTACTAATCGTTTCCGTGCGATTGCAATTCCTTCTCAGAGCGTCCACGTGCGAGCTTAGTCAACTCGGTTTCTTAAAGACCATGTATAGTCCTTGGCTAATCATGGTACCAAATCCTTCACAAAAAGGCGATTAACTTTGTGCGAACGTCGTGCTAGCAATGAAGATTCGAGCATCGCCCTGTCCTGGAAAATAATTGGACCGTGATCTGCTGTAGTAGTAGTAGTTTGCATGCTAGCGAATCGTGGAGTAAGAACATGGCACAAGCCAGGAGATTAAACCGTCCGACGTGTCGCCAGGAACAAGCGTACCTGACCACCTGCTTGTTTTTGTATAATCGGAGTGGCGTCCGGCCTCAAATATGCTCGTTTAAAACATGATGGTAGATGGGGCAAAGGTTGACCTTACACACCAACAACGGAACAGTACAACAAAAAGATGGGGACTTGCTCGCCAATCATCGCTGCTTCAGGTGCTACAGTAGTATAGCATCACACGAAACTTCCATAATAATCTTTGTGACCTCGTTTGATTCTCGAAACTTTTAGCAAAACTGCCGGCCCGTGGCGCATTCGAAGTATGTCAAAAGCGCCAGCAATGTAAACCAAGCAGATAATTCTTTGTGACATTCACCAGTCTTAATAAAACTATCTATGTCCACGTCCAAGTTACCTGCAAGAAACTCCTTTCTTGGTTTGACAAAAGGTGATAAGTTTACAAGTGGCATTTAGTAGACAAAAAGTGAAAGAAGGTTCCAATGATGATTCCTGACAAGTGTAAAACGGAAATGCCCATCGTGTTCCCAATCATGCACTCAAAAATGTGCATTATAAGGAGGAAGGGTTACGTGTACTGCTTGTTCTAGTGTGTAATCATATTTTTCTTTGATTTTGCATTTTAAATCATGAAGCCCCAAGTTAATCTAATGAAGTTTTTTTTACTCTCCCAAGTGGCATAAATATCACTTGTCATTGACGACTTTGAACCCACCTAGGTTGGTAGGCTAACTTACCACTAGGACAACAAAGTGTCACTTTCGAGAATAGATGAAATGGCCAACTATATTTGTTTCCCTCCACCTGCGTGCATCAATAAAAGGAGAAGCTAGGAGATCGTTCCTCAATATAATACTCCTTAATCCTTATGTTAAGAAATATAATGTTTCTTCTCATTAAAAACAGTTATTGGTTATACCATCCATGCATGCATGTTCTAACATTTTATATCAAAATTCTGTGGAAATTACTATTTCTTGAGTTAGAGAATTTCATATGATCACGCCACAAGTTTATATCGTGGATCGTGGACTATCACAATTGTCGGCTTTTTTGGTCATTTTCAACTCCTTACTTTGATTTTGATCATTTGCCACATTGACCACCACAACATTTGCAACCTCATTTCACTTCCGCGAGTAAAATTGAATGTCCAACCGTTTTCTTGCGCTTGCGCGCATCGACTGATGGAGGGTTTCAAAGAGTGTTCTCACTTTTTTTTTGAAATTTACATTTTTTATATGACTAACCATCCATAAATAATCGCCGACTTCTATGATTTTGTACCTACCAGAAGTATACCACGTCTTGTAGGACTAGGCATCGATAGATTGTTCAATAATGATATAAATAAAATTATACTTCTCAATAAAAAACAATTGGTTGAATCATGTGTGCATGCTCTATTTTTTAGATTATTTTTAACGGAATTATGTTAAGAAATGTAATGTTACTTCTTAGTAAAAAAATATGGTTAATAAACCATCCATTCATGCATGTTCCACTATTTTGTACCATATTTTAGTGGAAACTATCGTGTCTTGAATTTGCGCATTTTATATCATCACGCAGCAAGTAAATTTCATGAATTGTTTTCTATACCACAAGTGTAGGGTTGTTTGATCATTTGCCACACATTATTCGATTCTTCGATCATTTGTCACATTTACCACCACAACATTTGCACCCTCATGTCAGTTTTACAAATAAAATTGAAGATCTAGCCATTTGTTTGCGCTTGCGCGCATCAATCGATAGATGGGCTCGCATAGTGTTCTTAATTTTTTCGATGCCTAACCATCCACAAATAACTGATGACTTCTACGATTTTGTACCTACCAGAAGTATACCACGTCTTGCATGACTAGGCATCGATAGATTGTTCAATATTGATGCTATGTATGCCTAAAAATATAATTATATTTCTCAATAAAAACAATTGGTTGAATCATGTATGCATGCTCTGTATTTTTATATTTATTATTGTGGAAGTCTTGCGTTAGAACACTGGTGTTTTTATAACAGAAAACATCCTACCCTTCTATTGATGGAGGAACTATCAAAGAAGAAACAATACTTGGAGCACGTCGGTGTAAGTTTCCTCCCCACCAAAAAACACTCCACATGCTCTATTCTTGCACTATATATCCCATACGACTCAAACGGCAAGGGGACGCCCCAATCGGATGCGCAGACCAATAATAGCTTCTACTGTTTTGTGTGTGCCTAATTGTCTGTGTTGTTCTACACCGGTTCATCAAATCTTGCTACTGCACTAGATTCTAAATTGTAGTACTTGTGAATGGCAAGAAGAAACGAATCATATTTGGATAAAGCGAAACATGAGAAATAATCCACATCAGCTATCTCAATTAGAATCTCTTTTCTCTCTCCCATCTTGTGCTTTTTACAGAGTTTTTTCTGGGGTGCCTAGTGCCTAGTGTTGTGCTATATGTACTGACCCTCCTCCATTGGCCTGAGAAACCGGAACACGCGCTGGCCCGCCGGCGACGCCGTCTTGCAGGTGCAGGCCGCCCCGTTGCGGACGCCGAGGTGGTAGCACAGGCAGATGCTCTGCTGCTGCGGAGAGGGCATGGACGCGGCGGTCGGTGTCGTCTTGGGCGGCGAGCAGGGCAGGCTCATGGACAGGTCGAGGTCGAGGTCGAGGTTCAGGTCGGGGCACCGCGGGCCGTCGCTGCTCCCGCCGCTGCTGCTGTGCCCGTCGTCCGACGGCGAGGGCCTGGAGAAGCTGACGGCGCTGCTCGGGACGGTGTAGACGACGTTGCTGGCGAGCCTGGACGTGGGCGGCGCCGGAGACGAAGGGTAGCCCGAGGCGGCGCTGGCCGCGGCGCCGGCGCTGATGGGGCGGTGCGTGTGCGGGTCCATGCCGCGGTTGAGGAGCTTGCGCTTGATGTGCGTGTTCCAGTAGTTCTTGATCTCGTTGTCCGTCCGGCCCGGCAGCTGCCCCGCTATCAGCGACCACCTGCACGACGGCGACCACTCGCTGCTCAGCCAAGAAACCAGAGACGGAGAGAGAAAGGGAGAGGCGGAGAAGCCGATGCGCATTGAATTGACCATCGATGGAAAGCGGCTTACTTGTTGCCGAGGAGGGCGTGGAGCTTGATGATGAGCTCGTCGTCGTCGTCGGTGAAGTTGCCGCGCTTGAGGTCGGGGCGGAGGTAGTTCATCCAGCGGAGGCGGCAGCTCTTGCCACAGCGCAGGAGCCCGGCCGCCTTGGGTAGCGACCGCCAGCACCCCTCGCCGTGCGCCTTGATGTAGCCGATGAGGCGCTGGTCCTCCTCCTTGGTCCACGCGCCCTTGTTGGTGTGCGCCTTCTCGCAGCACGGCGACCTCCCCATGCTAGCTGCCGATGCCTGATGCCACCTACAGAGAGAATCGTGTCCTTTTTCTTGGGCTGGAAGCTGGAGGTAGCTGGGAGTCTGAGCTCGCGGTGGTATGCAGAGGAGAAGGCCGTGGGGAGAGGGAGGCGCGCGTATATATGGGCGGCGGGTGACGGCGAGGAGCAGGGAGGAGTTTTGTTGTTGGTGGTGATTCTCTCTTCCTTTCTGGGTGCGGGTGGCGTTGGTGGTGCTTTTCTCGCTGCATTGACCGGATCCTGCGGAGGGAGCTGGATTTGACTGCCCGCGCGCGCGCGGGTGCGGGTTGGGTTTGGGTGCGCGTCGCAGGATGCTTGTGAGTAAAGGTGTGGGCGCGGCGCGGCTAACGTGTTTGATTCCATGGTTGTACTTGCTCGACTACTAGTAGCTTTGGTAGTTGCAAAACGGATCCGCACCCCAAACAAAGGTGCCACTTCCATTTTGCTCCACCTTTTTCCTTGGTTTGTTGCCCCTACCAAAACTTTCTAAGCTGATTGGGTTTGTGGCGGATTATAGATAAAGTGTCTTCGCTTAATCAGCTCATGTTTGTTTATTTTAGTGTTCTTGTTTGACATGCTTTCCCCTAAAGTGGTCCCTGATTTTGTACTACAAACTATTTGTAAATTGAGCATGCAACATCATAAGTTAGTGTTAATCCAAGTCTCCCACTTGCTCCATAAGCTAGTCTATTTTGCTTGCCGGAGTTTTATTACGCTTCATAAATATATGTGCGGGCATTGTATTCGTGCAATCGGTTAGCTATGATCGTCGGCGTTCCTACAAAGGTTGCAGGAGGGAGAACCGATAAAGTATGAAGCTATAACACTTGTGTTAGGGCATTACTAATTTAATGTCGGACAAAAGCATTTTATATCTAAAGAATAACTGGAATTATTCCATGGGGTTTAAGACTTCATTTGGGTGGCTGAATACATTAGTTGGCTTAGCGATTCAATTTATGCTTATTGCCTCCTTAATTTTTTGATATACCATCTTACGATATCCGTTTTGTAAGAAACATGACGGCATGCAATGCATTCATGATGCAATGCTCAGGGTGATGCAATCTTCTAATATTTCAAAAAACATATGAAACGATATTTTCCTTTTGGCTTCATTTTTTACATAAAAAATTTAATCATTATTTCTGGAGAAAAATCCGTGTGTTCCACTCAGGACTTGCTAGTATGCCCAAATACCATTATAAATGTTGGGTTTGCAATATGCCACTAACATTTTACACTAGGTACAAATTTTCAATTACCATCGGTTGACCTCAAGTGACCAATTATGTTCCACCTTTTCCTTTGTTTGTTGCTCCTACCCAAACTCTCTAAACTGATTTGGTTTTGCGGTTGATTATGGTTTATAGTGTTCATTAATTGGTTTAATCTTGTTTGTTGTAATGTATGTTTGATATGGTTAGCCATATTTAAGTGGCTAATTATGTACAACAGATTTTATGTTAAGCATGAGACATACATCGACATCAAAATTATTTTAAGCATCACTACCTTCATAAGCTTCTCGATTTTTTCTAGGCAGGATTAATATAATTTTGGATATCAAATGGAAAACTCTAACCAATTTTGTCATTTTGAAATATGCACTGTACTTAGATTTGTACTTTGCCATTTTTGTGTAGCATATAATATGAAGTATTTCATGAGATTTCCCACATGTGTACTATATATTTTTACTACCTACAAAATTATTTTCACAGACTTTTGACAATATAAATATGATTTTCATAATTTTTAAAATAAAGGCCTTTGTGGAGCTCGTCTCCATTTGCACTTTTTTGGTGGCGCCTTAAATAAGTGAATTTTTTGTGGCGCTTTAGAATAAGTGAATTGCCTAGGTTTTATAATCATATAGTTCTTGGTTCTTTTGAAAAAGTTGTAAATCTTATGCTTCAAATCGAGCATATGAGAGAAACAGGATTGATTAGGTCAACTCGGGAGAGAGCTTTTCTAATTTTCTTTTTTTTACCGGATGACCGAAGGGGAACTGGTTAATATGTTAAAAAAATCAGATGTTTTATCTCTCTTCTATGGAACCAACACATGGTCAACACGCAATAGAGTTCATTCGTGAAGAAAAAACTTGCAATAGTGTTGTATTTCTACCAGGTACAAGTTCTTAGTGGCAGTATTTGGAAGCCTAAAATTTGGATATGTTTCCAGACAGATGAGCAAGTTATTGGTGGTATATATAAAGTTTACCCTGTTACTTAATATGTCTCTTCCAAATATGCTACCACGAAAATTTCATGTATCTTTGCCTATGTGATTAATAATCATGTGACATGTGTTCTAGTGGAACCCTCTAGTGGCCTATCGTTTTCCTACTCCTAGTACTTCCACTGCATACTAAGCACTAGCTAGCTACCTCAACCGTAATTTCAGCGTCGGATGTCTACAAAAGGGCTGATTGTAACGGAACGGGAATCATCGATCATTTAGGTACACGTTCCAAGATTTGGTGGAGCTAACTAAGCGCAAAGCAGCAAAACTTCCTTAGCTGTGCTCTCGTGTCTCTAGCGTTTGGTCATGTGCGACTAATAACCCCATTTTTCTAGTATAATCTTATCGTCCCCAGGCAATAATTTAGTCCTGATTAGGTAGTTCGTGTCTAGCTCGCACTCGATCGGCCTGAGGATAGCTTGGGTCTGATTGGTAGCCTGGTGAGCTCCACTCCGCTTAAAGTAATCGGTGGAGGTTGTACATGATTCACATCGAGGTGAAAACTACATTGCCGTTGTTTCCCTTTCAGTTTGGAAACTGCTCGATCCGATCGACGGGATATTTGCGGCCGGAAGCAAGATCCATCATCAGAAAAGCGACACTTCACTCGAGTTGTAAAAATAGTTTATAGGATTACGTGGGGATCAAATGGTAGGAACCAAACAGGCGAGCTGATTTCACTTGCTGGGATATATCAGGGGGATGATCGGAGAGGGTAGTTAGGACTTAGGAGAGTGACGACACCGTGACCGCCGATTCGTTTGAAAAAATGTTACACGCCGTTGTCAAGGTTTAATTGCCCTCAGGGTAACCTTTCCTCGATTAATTTGCTTGCCCGTTACACTCACTCAACCGCCTGAATGAATGGGCGTAAGATGGCAGATACACCAACGCAGACGGCGATGTGAGATGTGCTAGTAACCGCGTATGCATGTAATGTATGTAGTATGTATGAGCGTTTCAGTTTGGCAGCCAACTTCTCCCCATTGTTTTATATTGTGGAATGCATCATCATCTCTTGTATACTATGTAGTATATCTACTGATCGATCGCGACAAAATGAGTGAATAGCATAGAACTACCACTTTTATGTTCAAATGTACCAAATGATACCACACTTTACGTTTTGGAAACTAAAATCTACCACTTTTGTACTAATTTTTTTTGCAATTCGAGCAAATCACCGATTTGCATCCAATTGACAGCATTTCTGATAGCGGGCTCCACTTGTCTGAGCTGACGTGGCTTATTTGTTGTTTAACAGGTAGTAATTTGCAGACGTGGCCTATGGTCCCACTTGTTAGTTTTATAAAACAGTAAAAAGGAGCTTCTTCTTCCCTAGTCCCTCCCACGACCGGAGAATGACAACCCCCAGCCAGCACGACTGCGACCATCGGGCAGGCCCCGCCCCCTTCCCCCCCCCCCCCCCGGCCACCGGCGAGGCCCCCTGACGCCGGCCATTCTTCGCCGCCCCTCCCCGCGGGTGCTCCCGGTGGTCGGTCACCCCTGTCATACCGCGCGGCACTGCGGCCAAGTAGTGCCGCTCTGCCTCGACGGTCTCGTTGTGGTCGTCTTCTCCGACGACGTCGAGTGGCAGCTGATACGTCTCCAACGTATCTATAATTTTTGATGCTCCATGCTTGTTTTTACACCATTTACCCGATGTTTTGTTACACTTCGTGGCACTTTTATGCATTTTTCGGAACTAACCTATTAACAAGTCGCCACAGTGCCAGTTCCCTGTTTTCTGCTGTTTTTGTGTTTCAGAAAAGCTACACAGGAAATATTCTCGAAATTGGACGAAACAAGTTCCAGAAGTCTTATTTTTCCCGGAAGCTTCCCGAAGACCAAAAGAGAGCCAGAGGGGGGCCAGAGGCCGCCCTCACACATAGGTGGCGCGGCCCAGGCCCTGGCCGCGCCACCCTGGTGTGAGGAGCCCCTGGCTGCCCCCTGACGACGCCCCTTCGCCTATAAGAAGCCTCGGGACGAAAAACCCTAAAGGAGTCGGCAATTTTTCAGAAACAGTTCCGCAGTTCCGTCGCCACCACCAACGAATTTTGGGGGACAGAAGTCTCTGTTCCGGCACCCTGCCGGGACGGGGAAGTGCCCCTGAAGCCATCTCCATCGGTCTCCATCGCCGTCTCCGCCGTCTCCATCGACCTCACCGCCGTCTCCATCGACCTCACCGCCATCTCCATCAACCTTGCTGTCTCCTATGATGAGGAGGGAGTAGTTCATCCCCAGGGCTGAGGGCTCTACCGGTAGCTATGTGGTTCACCTCTCGCTCCCATGATGTGATCTTTATGTGATCGTGAGCTTTGTATCATGTTGAACAAGTAGATGTTATTATTCAGATATTATGTGTACTCTAGTGGTATTATTAAAGTAATCTATTCCTCCTGCCATGGTGTAACGGTGACAGTGCGTGCATCATGGTGGTACTTGGTCTAGGCTACGATTGTGATCT
Organism: Dactylis glomerata; assembly: GCA_007115705.1. Lineage (NCBI taxonomy): Eukaryota > Viridiplantae > Streptophyta > Magnoliopsida > Poales > Poaceae > Dactylis > Dactylis glomerata. Next base: position 7,412,956 of record QXEO01000923.1, on the reverse strand, counting down.
TTTATGGATTATGAGAATAATTATCACTATGATAGTATTGAAGTGATCTTTTCCTCCTTTCATGGTGTAATGTTGACAGTGTGTGCACCGTGTTAGTACTTGGTCTAAGTTGCAATAATATCTATCTTGAGTTGTGCTTTGATTTGGATATCTCTATGAGTGTTGTTTGTTAAGTACTTGATGAACTTTAAGAAGTGCTTCGTAGCCCTACGCAATGATTAGTGTTGTTCAATAGAAGAGTAATTCAGAGTACCTTAGTGAAGAGAAGTTATTTATTTGTTCAATCATGTTATATTTGTTGGGAGTGTGTCCACTAGTGAAAGTATGATCCCTAGGCCTTGTTTCCAAGCATTGCACACCGTTTACTTCCTGTTTTGTTACATGTTTGCTCGCAACGATACTTATTTCATATCACAGTTACTACTTATAATCATCACTACCGCTTGTATTTCACTATCTCTTCGCCGAACTAGTGCACCTATACATCTGACAAGTGTATTGGGTGTGTTGGGGACACAAGAGACTTTCTGTATCGTAATTGCAGGGTTGCTTGAGAGGGATAGCTTTGACCTCTTCCTCCCTGAGTTCGATAAACCTTGGGTGATCCACTTAAGGGAAACTTGCTGCTGCTCTACAAACCTCTGCACTTGGAGGCCCAACACTGTCCACAAGAACAGACGCGTGCGTAGACATCAAGCTCTTTTCTGGCGCCGTTGCCGGGGAGGTAAGGTAAAAGGTACTTGCATCCTCCTGTGTGAGTGCTCGGAGTTATTTCCTTTAGATTCTGCAATTACATCTTTTTGTTTCTTGTTTATATTTTCACTAGTTAGGCTTAATGGAAAACAAAGAGTTCGTTAGTCTTTTTCCTGAGTTTAGATATGAAGTGTTTGAAGAGAAAATTGAAAAACCTTTGGAGCTTAATTTAAATGCTAGTAGTGTTGTTAGTATGAATGCTTTGAACACCGTTATTGCTAATGCTATAGAAAAGTCTAAGCTTGGGGAAGCTGGTTTTGTTAAGCATGATATTTTTAGTTCCCCAGCTTTAGTGGAGAAAGTTTGCTCTGATGATATTTTATCTCCCCTATGTGATGTTCCTTCTCATGATGATATATTTGAAGAATATGCTTTGTGAAATAGTTGCTCTCTGCTACTCGTGTGATGATGACGCCAGAAAAGAGCTGTGGCGTTTAGTTGACGTGGGAGCAGTAAGTCCTTGTGCGTGGTGAATGACCAGCCCGTTGGGAACCCCAAGAGAAAGGTATGATGAGTGTAGCAGCAAGTTTTCCCTCAGTTAAGAAACCAAGGTTTATCGAACAGGAGAAGGGAGACGGTGACGACTGAAGGTGTTTGTGGAACCTGCACACACACAAACAAATACTTTGTTCCCAACTTGCGATGAGGTTGTCAATCTCACCGGTTTGCTTGAAATAAAGGTTATGAGTGTATCGAGTGGAAAACAGTAGTAATATGCGAGTAAAGTAAACAGTGCGGGAAAAGTAAACAGGTGATTGCAATATGATTAAAATAGGACCGGGGTCCACAGTTCACTAGTGATGTCTCTCCATAGATAAAATAACATGCTGGGTAAACAAATTACAGTTGGGCAATTGATAGAATAAAGATAACGTGATATGTCAAGAAGATCACTATGAGATTCACTCTGGGCATTACAACAAAATACATAGACCGCCATCCAACTGCATCTATGACTAATAATCCACCCCCGGGGATATCATCCGAACACCCTAGAAGTATTAAGTTGCGAACAACAGATAATTGCATTAAGCAAAGTGTGTAATGTAAACAAAGCATATGCCCTTGAGCATATGAATGTTGTTTTCTCCCTAGTAGCAACAGCACATCTACCACCTTAGAGGTTTCTGTCACTCCCCCAGGTGAAATAGAGGCATGAACCCACTATCGAGCATAAATACCCCCTCTTGGAGTCACTAGCAACTACTCGGCCAAGATAGCTACTAACAACGGAGAGCATGCAAGATCATAAACAACATAGAGATAACAAAAGATATAATTCAGTACAGCAACTTAATCATAAACACCAATATTCATCGGATCCCAACAAACCAACATCATAGAATTACATAACGGTGATCTCAATCATGTAAGGCAGCTCATGAGATCTAAACATGAAGCACATGGTGGAGAAGACAACCATCTAGCTACTGCTATGGACCCATAGTCCAAGGTAGACTACTCACTCATCGCTCCGGAGACAAGCATGGCGATGAAGAAGACCTCCGGTGGCGATTCCCCTCTCCGGCAGGGTGCCGGGAAGAGCTTCTGGACCCTCCCGATCTTCGGGTCGACGGCGGCGGCGGATCGCGATGTATTCTGGAAAACTGATCGGGCCCTTAGGTTTTTCTCGTCGGGGGGTACTTATAGGCGAAGGGGCGATGTCAGGAGAGGGACCAGGCACCCTCACACAGGGGTGGCGCGGCCAGGGGCCAGGCCGCGCCGCCCCCTTGTGTGGGGCCCTGGTGGCCCCCCTCCGACACTTCTTCTGATGTCTGGAAGCTTCCGGGTAAAATATGACTTCAGGAACTTGTTTCGTCCAATTCCGAGAATATTTCCTGTGTATCACTTCTGAAACACAAAAATAGCAGAAAACAGGAAACTAGCACTGTGGCACTTCGTTAATAGGTTAGTTCCGGAAAATGTATAAAAGTGCCACTAAGTGTAACGAAACAATAGGCAAATGGTGTAAAAACAAGCATGGAGCATCAAAAATTATAGATACGTTTGAGACGTATCAAGCATCCCCAAGCTTAACTCCTGCTCGTCCTCGAGTAGGTAAGTGATAACAAAAGAATAATTTTTGAGGTGACATGCACCTACACAATCTTGATCATATATGTAAGCATTGGTGAGCTGGGATCAATAGAACTTAAAACATGGGCATGAAGATATAATCATGACAATAAGAAACTTAGCAACCATGTTGTAAACATGCAAATGAACACAAACAAAAGATCATGATAATGAAACAATGAAAGTCAAACGTGTGTTCAAATCATAAGGAAAAACATACAAATGGTTTTCAGCTTGTCCTTCAAAGAGAGCAAAACATAAATGCATAGGACACCTCAAAGTTTAAGAGGGCGACTAGATACAAATAATTTAAGAACAAGTGAAACCAACAATATGAGTCAATCAATGAACTTTGGGACAATGCATATCACACTAAGAATGACAACTATGCTCTCTTAATGGTGCATAAAGAAAGAAGGTGGTGACTCAACATAAAAGTAAAAGAAAGGCCCTTCGCAGAGGGAAGCAGTGATTTAAACATGTGCTAGAGCTTTTCATTTGTAAAACAGAGAGATAAAACTTGATTTTGAGAGGTGGTTGTCTTTGTCAACGACTGGCAATGGGGTTCTTACTATCTTCCATACAAAAATGAAGCAAGTTTTTGAGAGAGATTGGCACTCTTGTGCTCTTTTTATAAAACTTGGCACTCCTCCCCACCTTTTCCTTTCACATACCATGGCTAACCGATTCCATCGGGTGCCCACCAACATTCACATTCATTGGAGGAGTGCCTTTTTTTCTTTCTTTTTTCTTTCTTTTTTCTTTTTTTTTTCTTTTTGGAATAAGCAATATGGAAGATAGCACATCCGACCACTACGTCCCCATGAGCTGAAAGCAGTGTCACAAAACGAGAAGTATTTTGAAGGTTTTTGAAAGGTAGCACACGAAAATTTTACTTTGGAATGGCTTATAAATACCATGCATAGGAATTTATAGTGGACACAATGGCAAACTTGGCTTTTAGGAGTTGGATGCACGAGTAGAGCTCATACTCAGTACAAGGCGAGGGCTAGCAAAAGACTGGGAGCGACCAACTAAGAGAGCAGTAATGGCCATAATCATGCAAAGCGACAAAGCGACATTAAAAGAAGCATACGATGGCATCAAAAGTCAAAAACTAAATGATCATGAAGGCTATTGGCGACTTTGTAAGAGTCTAACATGTGTGAGCATGCGCCAAGTCAACCCAAATAAAGCATCAAGGAGAAAACCAAAATAATGCTTCCATACAATAAAAACAACGCATGATTTTTTCAAAGGCTCATTAAGCAATCTCAGTTATTTGAGACAAGTCATGCTACAGCAAAACCACTAAGCATACTATCAAAAAGACATCAAGCATGACATGAAAAAGCCTAAGCCGCAGTCTACACAAGCTCCTTCTTGTACCACTATTTTGCACAAAGCTTTTTCTCTTTTCCAACACCATTTGAAATTTTTATAAACACCTCTTTTGATGAAAACCAATGAAGATCAGAGGCAAAAATACACCTTGATGAAAATATATGGCAAGATCTGAATGCAAATCAAGGCGAAAACGAAAACCAAAAGCAGTAGCAGAAAAAGTAGAACACTCGATTTTTAATAAGAGTGAATACTAGAGCATTCTTTGCAAATGAAAACGAGTACATCTCCTCCAAAGGAAATTTGTTGGGGTCCAACCATTTACTGCAGCAAACAAACAAACTAAACAAACTAAGAAAACTAAAACAACTGACGCTCCAAGAAAAACACATAGTGCATGAAGCAATAAAAATATAGTGTTTTGAAAGGTGACCTGATTTTTGCCGATGAAGAAGGGGTGCCTCGGGGGCATCCCCAAGCTTTGACGCTTGTACTTCTTGGATATTTCTTGGGGTGATGCATGGGCATCCCCAAGCTTGAGCTTTTGTCCATTCTTCAACTCATCTCATCATTCTTCAATCCCTACACTTGAAAACTTCCTTCATACAAAACTAAACACAATTCTATTAGCAACATTAGTGTAAGCATAAAATATATTCAACTTCTTTTAGCTTCAGGTTTCAACCCAAAACCACCACATATAAAGTATATACTACTGTAGCAACTTCCACAAGAGTTCCATGATCAAAAAGGACTCAAAAGAAAGCGATAAAGTGGCAAAAACAAATATTGGCAGAAATCTGTCAAAACTGGACAGCTGACAAAAGACGAATTTTTGAGGGATTTTCCGTTGCTCAAATCAAAAAGTGTTCAACTAATAAAAGTTTGGATATAACCTGGGGCATATGCACAAGAAATCGCAGGTCCAAAAGATATACAGAGAATTTTCACGAATTTTTACGGTGCAGCACCGAAAATAGTTTCAGGACAGCAATAACCCCAAATCTTTACCTCACTCAAATTAGAGGCTTCTCTTGGCACAAAAACGAAATAAACAAGATAAGGAGCGGTCATTACAGTAGTAATGACTTCCAAGACTCAAATAAAAGAAAAGGTACTGAAAAGTAAACAATGGGTTATCTCCCAAGAGTGCTTTTCTTTAACGCCTTTGAGCTAGGCGCAGAAAATTGCGAATCAAGTAATATCAATAGATGAAGTGCTAGTTACCTCAGTAGGCTCTTTGAAGGTTCCCGAGGATGATTCAACCTGCAAGTCACCCTTAGTGGAACTAAGAGTCTTACCAATCTTAGGAACATGTTGAGATTTAAGCGCAGAAACCTTGGGAACATACATAAATTTTTGCTCTTTTCCAACAAACACTTTCTCCTTCTTAAATTTAAGAGAAGAGAAGATTAAACTAAGAGTTTCCATAGACTCCTCTAGTTTACCAATCCTCAAGTTTTGATTGTCGTGAGTAGTGCTAGTCTCTAAAATGGTAATTCTCTTACCAATATTTTCTATTAATTCACTAACGCGGCTAGCATTTTCTAGGATACTTGGCAAACTTTTTTCTAAGAAGCTGAGCTTTTCTACCACCTCTTCCAAGGTGGTCTCAGTCTTAGCAACATGAATAGGTGGTACTCCCACTAAACTTTCAATTATAGCGCATGCTTCTCCCGCGGGAGTACCCAGAAAATTACCTCCTGTAAGAGTATCAAGAACATACCTATTCCAGCTAGATATACCAACATAAAAATTTCTAAGGAGGATCGTGGTGGAGTGCTTTTTGGTGCACCTATGATGAGCATTGTTAATACGGTACCAAGCATCTTTTAAACTTTCTCCCCCTTGTTGCTTGAAACTACGAACTTCTACTTCAGGATTACTCATTGTAACAAAACTAAAAGCAGATAAGTAAAAACAACTACCAAGGATTCTAATTTTTTTGGGTTTTTGATATAAAAAGCAATGCAGGTAAAATAAAATAAAGTAAAGCAAAACAAATAACAAAGTAAAGAATGTGTGTGCGAAGAACTCCCCTCGCAGAAGTCTTCTCTCTTCCCCGGCAACGGCGCCAGAAAAGAGGCTGCTACTTGTGTGATGATGACACCAGAAAAGAGCTGTGGCGTTTAGTTGACGTGGGAGCAGTAAGTCCTTGTGCGTGGTGAATGACCAGCCCGTTGGGAACCCCAAGAGGAAGGTATGATGAGTGTAGCAGCAAGTTTTCTCTCAGTTAAGAAACCAAGGTTTATCGAACAGGAGAAGGGAGACGGTGACGACTGAAGGTGTTTGTGGAACCTGCACACACAAACAAATACTTTGTTCCCAACTTGCGATGAGGTTGTCAATCTCACCGGTTTGCTTGAAACAAAGGTTATGAGTGTATCGAGTGGAAAATAGTAGTAATATGCGAGTAAAGTAAACAGTGCGGGAAAAGTAAACAAGTGATTGCAATATGATTAAAATAGGACCGGGGTCCACAGTTCACTAGTGGTGTCTCTCCATAGATAAAATAACATGCTGGGTAAAAAAATTACAGTTGGGCAATTGATAGAATAAAGATAACGTGATATGTCAAGAAGATCACTATGAGATTCACTCTGGGCATTACAACAAAATACATAGACCGCCATCCAACTGCATCTATGACTAATAATCCACCCCCGGGGATATCATCCGAACACCCTAGAAGTATTAAGTTGCGAACAACAGATAATTGCATTAAGCAAAGTGTGTAATGTAAACAAAGCATATGCCCTTGAGCATATGAATGTTATTTTCTCCCTAGTAGCAACAGCACATCTACCACCTTAGAGGTTTCTGTCACTCCCCCAGGTGAAATAGAGGCATGAACCCACTATCGAGCATAAATACCCCCTCTTGGAGTCACTAGCAACTACTCGGCCAAGATAGCTACTAACAACGGAGAGCATGCAAGATCATAAACAACATAGAGATAACAAAAGATATAATTCAATACAGCAACTTAATCATAAACACCAATATTCATCGGATCCCAACAAACCAACATCATAGAATTACATAACGGTGATCTCAATCATGTAAGGCAGCTCATGAGATCTAAACATGAAGCACATGGTGGAGAAGACAACCATCTAGCTACTGCTATGGACCCATAGTCCAAGGTAGACTACTCACTCATTGCTCCGGAGGCAAGCATGACGATGAAGAAGACCTCCGGTGGCGATTCCCCTCTCCGGCAGGGTGCCGGGAAGAGCTTCTGGACCCTCCCGATCTTCGGGTCGACGGCGGCGGCGGATCGCGATGTATTCTGGAAAACTGATCGGGCCCTTAGGTTTTTCTCGTCGGGGGGTACTTATAGGCGAAGGGGCGATGTCAGGAGAGGGACCAGGCACCCTCACACAGGGGTGGCGCGGCCAGGGGCCAGGCCGCGCCGCCCCCTTGTGTGGGGCCCTGGTGGCCCCCCTCCGACACTTCTTCTGATGTCTGGAAGCTTCCGGGTAAAATATGACTTCAGGAACTTGTTTCGTCCAATTCCGAGAATATTTCCTGTGTATCACTTCTGAAACACAAAAACAGCAGAAAACAGGAAACTGGCACTGTGGCACTTCATTAATAGGTTAGTTCCGGAAAATGTATAAAAGTGCCACTAAGTGTAACGAAACAATAGGGAAATGGTGTAAAAACAAGCATGGAGCATCAAAAATTATAGATACGTTTGAGACGTATCACTCTCTAGCTTGTGATGATACTAAACCTCTAGTTTATGATGGTTATGATGATGAGTATAATATTTTCAGCCCACCTACTATTGAGGATAAAATTAGTTATGATTACAATATGCCTCCTGTTTTTGATGATTATGGTGATGAGAATAATTATTCTGTTAAATCTGCTCCTACTACTATTGTTCCTGTGGTGAGTATTAATTCTTTTATGCATGTGGCTCATGATAGGGATGTTTTATGTGATAGTTATATTGTTAGTTCTATTCATGATGCTACTGAAAGTTATTATGAGAGAGGGAAACATGGTTTGATGGATCTCAACAATATTAAGTTTCCCCTCTTTATGTTGCAAATCTTGAAGTGGCACTTGTTTTATCTATCCATGCTTGCTACTATGTGCCTCGTTGATTTATTTTCTTACAAGATTCCTATGCATAGGAAGTGGTTTAGATTTAAATGGGTTCCATACTTGCTTTTTGATGCTCTCTATTGCTTTAAGTTCCTATATGGCGCCTTTGCCTCAAGATTTTATATGGCGCCCACATGAGCATCTTTGCAAGTTACTGCGCCTAGCTCAAAGGCGTTAAAGAAAAACACTCTTGGGAGATAACCCATTGTTTTATTTTCAGTACTTTTTCTTTTATTTGAGTCTTGGAAGTTATTACTATTGTAATAACCGCTCCTTATCCTTTTTATTTCGTTGTTGTGCCAAGAGAAGCCTCTAATTTGAGTGAGGTAAAGATTTGGGGATGTTGCTGTCCTGAAACTATTTTCGGTGCTGCACCGTAAAAAATCGTATAAATTCTCTGTATATCTTTTGGACCTGCGATTTCTTGTGCATATGCCCCAGGTTATATCCAACTTTCGTTAGTTGAACACTTTTTGATTTGAGCAACAGAAAACCCCTCAAAAATTCGGCCTTTGTCAGCTGTTCTGTTTTGACAGATTTCTGCCAATATTTGTGTTTGCCGCTTTATCGCTTTCTTTTGAGTTCTTTTGATCATGGAACTTTTGGGGAAGTTGCTACAGTAGTGTTTGCTATATATGTGGTGGTTTTGGGTTGAAACCTGAAGCAAAAAGAGGTTGATTATATGTTATGCCTACACTAATGTTGCTAATAGAATTGTGTTTAGTTTTGTATGAAGGAAGTTTTCAAGTGTAGGGATTGGAGAATGATGAGATGAGTTGAAGAATGGACAAAAGCTCAAGCTTGGGGATGCCCATGCATCACCCCAAGAAATATCCAAGAAGTACAAGCGTCAAAGCTTGGGGATGCCCCCGAGGCACCCCTTCTTCATCGGCAAAAATCAGGTCACCTTTCAAGACACTATATTTTTATTGCTTCATGCACTATGTGTTTTTCTTGGAGCGTCAGTTGTTTTAGTTTTCTTAGTTAGTTTAGTTTGTTTGCTGCAATAAATGGTTAGATCACATCATGTTTCTTTTGGAGGAGATGAACTCGCTTTTCATTTGCCAAGAACACTCTAGTTTTCACTCCTATCGTTTCAACGAGTGTTCTCTTTTTCTGCTACTGGGTTTAGCTTGCATTTTTCACCTTGATTTGTGTTCTGATCTTGTTATATCTTTTCATCAAGGTGTATTTTTGCCTCTGATCTTTATTGGTTTTCATCAAAAGAGGTTTTTAAAAAAAATTCAAATGGTGTTGGAAAAGAGAAAAAGCTTTATGCAAAAAAAAAAGTGGTACAAGAAGGAGCTTGTGTAGACTGCGGCCTAGGATTTTTCATGTCATGCTTGATGTCTTTTTGATAGTATGCTTAGTGGTTTTGCTGTAGCATGACTTGTCTCAAATAACTGAGATTGCTTAATGAGCCTTTGAAAAAATCATGCGTTGTTTTTATTATATGGAAGCATTTATTTGGTTTTCTCCTTGATGCTTTATTTGGGTTGACTTGGTGCATGCTCACACATGTTAGACTCATACAAAGTCGCCAATAGCCTCTATGATCATTTAGTTTTTGACTTTTGATGCCATCTTATGCTTCTTTTAACGTTGCTTTGTCGCTATGCATGATTATGGCCGTTATTGCTCTCTTAGTTGGTCGCTCCCAGTATTTTGCTAGCCCTCATTTTATACTGAGTATGAGCTCTACTCGTGCATCCAACTCCCAAAAACCAAGTTTCCCATTGTGTTCACTATAAATTACTATGCATGGTATTTGCAAGCCATTCCAAATAAATTTTCATGTGCTACCTTTCAAAAAACCTTCAAAATACTTCTCATTTTGTGGCACTGTTTTTAGCTCATGGGGACGTAGTGGTCGGATTTGCTATCTTCCATATTGTCTTATTCCAAAAAGAAAAAAAAGAGAAAAAAAAAAGAAAAAAGGCACTCCTCCATGGTATGTGAATGTTGGTGGGCACCCGATGGAATCGGTTAGCCATGGTTTGTGAAAGGAAAAAAGGTGGGGAGGAGTGCCAAGCTTTATAAAAAAGAGCACAAAAGTGCCAATCTCTCTCTCTCTCAAAAACTTGCTTCATTTTTGTATGGAAGATAGTAAGAACCACATTGCCAATCGTTGACAAAAGCAACCACCTCTCAAAACCCAATTTTTATCTCTCTGTTTTACAAATGAAAAGCTCTAGCACATGTTTAATCACTGCTTCCCTCTGCGAAGGGCCTTTCTTTTACTTTTATGTTGAGTCACCACCTTCTATCTTTATGCACCATTAAGAGAGCATAGTTGTCATTCTGAGTATAATGTGCATTGTCCCAAAGTTTTCATTGATTGATTCATATTGTTGGTTTCACTTGTTCTCAAATTATTTGTATCTAGTCGCCCTCTTAAACTTGAAGGTGTCCTATGCATTTATGTTTTGCTCTCCATGAAGGACAAGCTGAAAACCATTTGTATGTTTTTCCATATGATTTGAACACACGTTTGACTTTCATTGTTTCATTATTCATGATCTTTTGTTTGTGTTCTTTTTCATGTTATAACATGATTGCTAAGTTTCTTATTGTCAAGATTATGTCTTTCATGCCCATGTTTTAAGTTCTTTGATCTCAGCACTCAATGCTTTACCTATATGATCAAGATTGTGATGGTGCATGTCACCTCAAAAATTATTTCTTTTGTTATCACTTACCTACTCGAGGACGAGCAGGAGTTAAGCTTGGGGATGTTGATACGTCTCCAACGTATCTATAATTTTTGATGCTCCATGCTTGTTTTTACACCATTTACCCGATGTTTCGTTACACTTCGTGGCACTTTTATGCATTTTCCGGAACTAACCTATTAACAAGTCGCCACAGTGTCAGTTCCCTGTTTTCTGCTGTTTTTGTGTTTCAGAAAAGCTACACAGGAAATATTCTCGAAATTGGACGAAACAAGTTCCAGAAGTCTTATTTTTCCCGGAAGCTTCCCGAAGACCGAAAGAGAGCCGGAGGGGGGCCAGAGGCCGCCCTCACACATAGGTGGCGCGGCCCAGGCCCTGGCCGCGCCACCCTGGTGTGAGGAGCCCCTGGCTGCCCCCTGACGACGCCCCTTCGCCTATAAGAAGCCTCAGGACGGAAAACCCTAAAGGAGTCGGCAATTTTCCAGAAACAGTTCCGCAGTTCCACCGCCACCACCGACGAATTTCGGGGGACAAAAGTCTCTGTTCCGGCACCCTGCCGGGACGGGGAAGTGCTCCCGGAACCATCTCCATCGGTCTCCATCGCCGTCTCCGCTGTCTCCATCGACCTCACCGCCATCTCCATCATGTAGGGTTACGAAGCATAGTAAACAAAAATTTTCCTACGCAACGAACAAGAAAGCCAAGATCTAATCTAGGAGATGTAATCAACGAGAGAGGTAGATGAGATCTTCATACCCTTGAAGATTCGCACAGCGGAAACGTTCAAGAGAACGTGGTTGACGTAGTCGTACTCGCCTTCTCCTCCTCGCGATCCGATCCGATCCTACGCCGCAAGTGGCGGCGCCTCCGAGAGTTGCACACGTGCGGTGCAGCGACGTCTCCTCCTTCCTTGGTCCAGCAAGTAAGGTGGAGAGATAGATTGGATCGGCAGCACGACGGCGTGGTGCTTATGGTGGAGAGTTTCTGCGGCAGGGCTTCGCCTATGCGCAGTCACGAGAGAGAGAGAGGAAGGGCAGCAGGGGCGGCTAGGGTTTGGGTCTTCAGGTGAGGTAGGGCTGCGCCCCCTGCCCCCCCTTATATGGAGGGCTGGGCGGCCAGCATAGCCCCCTCCTCCAATCCCTAGCCGACTTGGATAAGGAGGAGTGGGGGGCAAGTTTCCCCCCTTTCCTTATTTGAAGTTTCCTTTAGGGTTTCCCCTTAGGCTTGGCCGGCTGGGCCTTAGGGGCCTTGTGCACCTGGCCCAAGGCGGCCAGGGCACTTCCCCTTAGGCCCACGCAGGCCTCCGTCAAGTGGGCCCACGTTGGTCCCACTCCGGAACCTTCTAGAACCTTCCGGTACAATACCGATAAACTCCGAAACCTTTCCGGAATCCAAAAACTGCTTTCCTTTATATGAATCTTATTCTCCGGACCATTCCGGAACCTCTCGTGACGTCCTGGATCTCATCCGAGACTCCGAACTAAAACTCATAAACCAATTATCCATTCTATCCTAGCATCGATACACGTTAAGTGTGTGACCCTACGGGTTCGAGAATATGCAGACATGATCTTCTATCAATAATCAATAGCGGGATCTGGAAACCCATATTGACTCCCACATATTCATCGATAATCATATCGAATGAACCACGATGTCAGGATTCAATTAATCCCGTATATGTATTCCCTTCGTCACACGATATTTTACTTGCCCGAGATTTGATCGTCGGTATCGCCATACCTAGTTCAATCTCGTTCACAGCAAGTACTTTACTCGTTCCGTAATCCGATATCACTTCGTGATTAACTCCTTAACCACATGCTTGCAAGCGGTGTTGATATCGATTACCGAGTGGGCCCGAAGTATATCTCTCCGACTTGGGAGGGACAAATTCCATCTCGATACATACAACTCAACAAGTACTTTCTGATCACCTGAGAGACACCTTTATTATCACCCTCACATAGGATGACGTTTGATGACTTCAAAGCTTTCTTCCGATACTAGGGAGTTGTATTATCTCATGGTCTAAGGAATACAATACATGACATAGGAAAAGCTTCGCAAAGATGAACACGATGACACGATCTAATTGCTCTGCTTTATTTAGGTCTGTCCATCATATCATTCTCCTAATGATATGATCTCATTATTAATTGACAACACATGTCTATGGTTAGGAAACCTTAACCATCATTAATCAATGAGCTAGTCCAAAGAGGCGTACTAGGGACACGGTGTTGCTCATAAACCACACAAGTATTAAAGTTTCCGCTTAATACAATTCTAGCATGGAATATAAACATTATCATGAACAAGAATTATAATAATAACATCTTTATTATTGCCTCTAGGGCATAATTCCAACAGTCTCCCACTTGCACTAGAGTCAATAATCTAGTTTACATCTGGCAACAATCTAACACCCATGGCATTAAGGTGCTGATCATGTTTTGCTCGTGGAAGAGGTTTAGTCAACGGATCTGCGACATTCAGATCTGTATGTACTTTGCTAATCTTCAGATCTCCATCTGCTATATAATCTCGAATTATATGGAATCGGCGATTGATGTGCTTGGTTTTTGGATGATATCTTGGTTCCTTAGCCAGTGCTATGGCGCCAGTGTTGTCGCACAATATCTCCAGTGGGTCCAAGGCATTTGGAACCACACCAAGCTCAGTGATGAAGTTTCTGATCCAAACTCCTTCACTTGATGCTTCCGAAGCAGCCATATATTCTGCTTCTGTTGTAGATCCCGCGATCACGCTTTGCTTGCAGCTTCTCCAGCTCACAGCTCCACCATTCAAAATATAAACGTATCCTGTCTGAGATTTAGAATCATCCGGGTCGGTGTCGAAGCTAGCGTCGACGTAACCTTTTACGACGAGCTCCTCGTCACCTCCATAGACTAAGAACATTTCTTTAGTCCTATTTAAATACTTTAGGATGTTCTTTACGGCTGTCCAGTGTTCCACTCCTGGATCACTTTGGTATCTGCTCGTCAAACTAAGAGCATTGGACACATCCGGTCTAGTACACAGCATGGCATACATGATAGAACCTATGGCCGAGGCATATGGCACTTTGCTCATAGTTTCTCTATCTTTTACCGTAGCTGGACACTGAGCCTTGCTCAATATCTTACCTGACAACATGGGCAATGAACCTTTCTTTGCTTTATCCATTCTGAACCTCTTCAGAACTTTGTCCAGATATGTACTTTGGCTTAAAGCTATTAGGCGTCTTTCTCTATCTCTATAGATTTTGATGCCTAATATATAAGCAGCTTCCCCTAGGTCTTTCATTGAAAAACATTTATTCAAATAACTCTTCACATCGTTAAGCATATCGATGTCATTTCCAATAATCAATATGTCATCCACATATAGTACTAAAAATGTCACCGAGCTCCCACTCACTTTCTTGTAGATACAAGCTTCGTAGCAATTTGGAACAAATCCAAAATTCTTGATCACTTGATCAAAACGAAGGTTCCAACTCCGAGATGCTTGCTTCAGTCCATAAATGGAACGCTGAAGTTTGCACACCTTATTAGCATCCTTAGGATCGACAAAACCTTCGGGCTGCATCATATACAACTCTTCATCAATGTTGCCATTGAGGAACGCAGTCTTGACATCCATCTGCCATATTTCATAATCATGAAACGCAGCAATTGCTAATAAAATCCGAATGGACTTAAACATCGCTACGGGAGAGAAAGTCTCATCGTAGTCAACACCTTGAACTTGCCGAAAACCTTTTGCGACAAGCCGAGCTTTATAGACAGTAACATTACCATCCGCGTCCGTTTTCTTCTTGAAAATCCATTTGCACTCAACGGCCTTACGGTCGCTAGGAGGATCCACCAAAGTCCACACTTGGTTTTCGCTCATGGATCCCAATTCGGATTTCATGGCCTCTAGCCATTTCTCAGAGTCTGGGCTCATCATTGCTTCCTCATAGTTCGCAGGTTCGCTGTTGTCTAACAACAAGACGGTTAAGACAGGGTTGCCGTACCATTCAGGAGTGGCACGTGACCTTGTCGACCTGCGAAGTTCAGTAGTAGCATCGTTTGAAGTTTCATGATCTTTATCATTAGCTTCCTCTCTTGTTGATGCAGGCGGCGCCGGAACAATTTCTGGTGCTGCGCTACTCTCCAACTCGAGAGAAGGTTCAATAACCTCGTCTAGCTCTACCTTTCTCCCACTCACTTCTTTCGAGAGAAACTCCTTCTCAAGAAAGGATCCGTTCTTTGCAACAAACACTTTGCCTTCGGATCTGTGGTAGAAGGTATACCCAATCGTTTCCTTAGGGTATCCTATGAAGACGCATTTCTCCGCTTTGGGTTCGAGCTTGTCCGGCATCAACTTCTTGACGTAAGCTTCGCATCCCCAAACTTTAAGAAACGACAACTTAGGTTTAGCACCAAACCAAAGTTCATACGGTGTCGTCTCAACGGATTTAGATGGTGCCCTATTTAAAGTGAATGCAGCGGTTTCTAATGCATAACCCCAAAATGATAACGGCAAATCTGTAAGAGACATCATTGATCGCACCATATCTAATAGAGTTCGATTCCGGCGTTCAGACACACCATTGCGCTGTGGTGTACCGGGTGGCGTGAGTTGCGAAACAATTCCGCTTGCTTTAAGATGCGTGAGAAAATCATAACTCAAATACTCACCTCCACGATCGGATCGTAGAAATTTAATTTTCCTGTTACGATGGTTTTCCACTTCGTTCTGAAATTCTTTGAACTTTTCAAACGTTTCAGATTTATGTTTCATTAAATAGATATACCCATATCTACTTAAGTCATCAGTAAAAGTGAGAAAATAGCGATATCCACCGCGCGTCGAAATACTCATTGGTCCGCACACATCGGTATGTATGATTTCCAATAAGTCCGTTGCTCGCTCCATTATTCCGGAGAACGGGGTTTTGATCATCTTGCCCATGAGGCATGGTTCGCACGTGTCAAATGATTCAAAATCAAGAGACTCCAAAAGTCCATCAGAATGGAGTTTCTTCATGCGTTTTACACCAATATGACCTAGACGGCAGTGCCACAAATAAGTTGGATTATCACTATCTACTTTGCATCTTTTAGCCTCAATGTTATGGATGTGTGTTTCATTGCTTTCGAGATTCAGAAGAAATAAACCATTCACAACAGGTGCATGACCATAAAAGATGTTATTCATATAAATAGAACAACCATTATTCTCAGATTTAAATGAATAACCGTCTTGCAATAAACATGATCCAGATATAATGTTCATGCTCAACGCAGGCACATAATAACACTTATTAAGGTTTAAAACTAATCCCGAAGGTAAAACTAAGGAGAGCGTGCCGACGGCCATCACATCAACTTTTGATCCATTGCCAACGCGCATCGTCACCTCATCTCTTGCTAGCCGCCGTCTATTCCGTAGCTCCTGTTTCGAGTTACAAATATTAGCAACTGAACCAGTATCATATACCCAGGCACTACAACGAGCGCTAGTAAGGTAGACATCAATAACATGTATATCAAATATACCTTTGATGGTGCCAGCCTTCTTGTCCGCTAAGTACTTCGGACAGTTGCGCTTCCAGTGACCCTTGACCTTGCAATAGAAGCACTCAGTGTCCGGCTTAGGTCCAGACTTGAGCTTCTTCTCAGCAGGGGCAACGTGCTTGCCTTTGCCTTTCTTGAAAGATCCCTTTGCACCTTTAGCTTTCTTAAAGCTAGTGGTCTTGTTGACCATCAACACATGATTGTCTTTCTTGATATCCACCTCCGCAGCTTTCAGCTTAGCGAAGAGCTCAGTGATCGTATCAGTGGAACCAATTTGATTATGAGTAACTACAAAACCTTTGTAGCTAGGAGGGAGTGATTGCAGAACTCTGTCAATCTTGAGCTCCTCTGGAATCTTGCAGTCCAGTTGCTCAAGGCGTTGAGTGTAGCCCGACATCTTAATGGCGTGCTCACTAACGGAACTCCCTTCCTCCATCTTGCAGTTAAAGAACTTCTCAGAGATCTCATATCTCTCAGAACGGGCTTGAGTCTGAAACATGGTTTTCAGTTCCTCAAGTATCTCATAAGGCCCGCGGTACTTCTCAAAACGATTTTGAAGTTCCGGTTCCATAGAAAACAGCATGGTACTCATAATCACATCACAATCATCTCTACGAGCATTGAAGTCAGCAAGTTCTTCAGTTTTCGCAGTTGCAGCAGGGGTGTCACCTAGCGCTTTGTCAAGTACATAGGCTTTTTGTCCGCCAGCGAGTATGATTCTCAGATTGCGGAACCAGTTGGTGAAGTTAGACCCATTGTTCTTAAGCTTTTCTTTCTCAGCAAACACGTTGAAGTTGAAGTTGGACTTAGCCATTTGATCTACAACATTGCAAGTACAATTTAGACTATGTTCATGATAACTAGTTCAACTTAATCAAATTACTAGATGAACTCCCACTAAATTCAACATCCCTCAAGTTGTTTAGTGAACACGATCCAAATTCACCACACCTAATCCGATCTTCACGAGAAGAGATGTGGTTTCAATGGTGGACAACTCAGTGTCGATCATATCATTCATATGACTCATGTTTAACCTTTCGGTTCGTGTGTTCCGAGGCCATGTCTGTACATGCTAGGCTCGTCAAGTCAAACCCAAGTATTTTCCGCGTGTGCAAAACTGGCTTGCACCCGTTGTATGTGAACGTAGAGTTTATAGCACCCGATCATCACGAGGTGCTTGAAAACGACGAACTTTCGCAACGGCGCATACGAGGGGAGAACACAATTTTATCTTGATCTTTAAGTGAGGAATCATCTTATAATGCTACCGCCGCGATCTAAGCATAATAAGATACATAAAAGGATAAACATCACATGCATATAATTTTATGTGACATGGTATAGCCAATCTTCGCGCCATGATCTCCATCTTGTGCGCGCCGGCATGATCTCCATCACTCCACCATGATTGCCTCCACCACAAATAGCAACTACAACTATTGCTAACTATTTAGCGATAAAGTAAAGCTATTACATGGCGTATAAGAAGTTGACACGCAGGTCATACATAATTATAAAGACAACCATATGGCTCCAGCCGGTTGTGAACTCATCGACATGCAAGTCGTGAAATATTACAAAACATGATCATCGCATACATCACATATATCACATCACATCTTGTGGCCATACCATATCACAAAACACTCCCTGCAAAAACAAGTTAGACGCCTCTACTTTGTTGTTGCAAGTTTTACGTGGCTTATGGGAGTAGCAAGCTAAGAACGATTCTTACCTACGAAAAGCCACAACGGTGATATTATGGTTGCTAACATCCGATGTAAGTCCCATGACTACTATAGTGAGAGAAACTGACATCCACCAGCCGCATGTATGGAACAAGCCACACGTCAAGTGCGGAGCCGGTCTCGCGAACGCGGTCGCGTAAAGTTGGCCTGGACCGCTTCGATCTCACTATACCGCGCCATAAGAGATACACAACAAGAGGTTTGCAACAGAAAACATCAACGCCCGCAACAAACATGTTGCGTTCTACTCGTGAAACACATCTACGCATAGATCTAGCTCTGATACCACTGTAGGGTTACGAAGCATAGTAAACAAAAATTTTCCTACGCAATGAACAAGAAAGCCAAGATCTAATCTAGGAGATGTAATCAACGAGAGAGGTAGATGAGATCTTCATACCCTTGAAGATTCGCACAGCGGAAACGTTCAAGAGAACGTGGTTGACGTAGTCGTACTCGCCTTCTCCTCCTCGCGATCCGATCCGATCCTACGCCGCAAGTGGCGGCGCCTCCGAGAGTTGCACACGTGCGGTGCAGCGACGTCTCCTCCTTCCTTGGTCCAGCAAGTAAGGTGGAGAGATAGATTGGATCGGCAGCACGACGGCGTGGTGCTTATGGTGGAGAGTTTCTGCGGCAGGGCTTCGCCTACGCGCAGTCACGAGAGAGAGAGAGGAAGGGCAGCAGGGGCGGCTAGGGTTTGGGTCTTCAGGTGAGGTAGGGCTGCGCCCCCTGCCCCCCCTTATATGGAGGGCTGGGCGGCCAGCATAGCCCCCTCCTCCAATCCCTAGCCGACTTGGATAAGGAGGAGTGGGGGGCAAGTTTCCCCCCTTTCCTTATTTGAAGTTTCCTTTAGGGTTTCCCCTTAGGCTTGGCCGGCTGGGCCTTAGGGGCCTTGTGCACCTGGCCCAAGGCGGCCAGGGCACTTCCCCTTAGGCCCACGCAGGCCTCCGTCAAGTGGGCCCACGTTGGTCCCACTCCGGAACCTTCTAGAACCTTCCGGTACAATACCGATAAACTCCGAAACCTTTCCGGAATCCAAAAACTGCTTTCCTTTATATGAATCTTATTCTCCGGACCATTCCGGAACCTCTCGTGACGTCCTGGATCTCATCCGAGACTCCGAACTAAAACTCATAAACCAATTATCCATTCTATCCTAGCATCGATACACGTTAAGTGTGTGACCCTACGGGTTCGAGAATATGCAGACATGATCTTCTATCAATAATCAATAGCGGGATCTGGAAACCCATATTGACTCCCACATATTCATCGATAATCATATCGAATGAACCACGATGTCAGGATTCAATTAATCCCGTATATGTATTCCCTTCGTCACACGATATTTTACTTGCCCGAGATTTGATCGTCGGTATCGCCATACCTAGTTCAATCTCGTTCACAGCAAGTACTTTACTCGTTCCGTAATCCGATATCACTTCGTGATTAACTCCTTAACCACATGCTTGCAAGCGGTGTTGATATCGATTACCGAGTGGGCCCGAAGTATATCTCTCCGACTTGGGAGGGACAAATTCCATCTCGATACATACAACTCAACAAGTACTTTCTGATCACCTGAGAGACACCTTTATTATCACCCTCACATAGGATGACGTTTGATGACTTCAAAGCTTTCTTCCGATACTAGGGAGTTGTATTATCTCATGGTCTAAGGAATACAATACATGACATAGGAAAAGCTTCGCAAAGATGAACACGATGACACGATCTAATTGCTCTGCTTTATTTAGGTCTGTCCATCATATCATTCTCCTAATGATATGATCTCATTATTAATTGACAACACATGTCTATGGTTAGGAAACCTTAACCATCATTAATCAATGAGCTAGTCCAAAGAGGCGTACTAGGGACACGGTGTTGCTCATAAACCACACAAGTATTAAAGTTTCCGCTTAATACAATTCTAGCATGGAATATAAACATTATCATGAACAAGAATTATAATAATAACATCTTTATTATTGCCTCTAGGGCATAATTCCAACACATCAACCTTGCTGTCTCCTATGATGAGGAGGGAGTAGTTCATCCCCAGGGCTGAGGGCTCTACCGGTAGCTATGTGGTTCACCTCTCTCTCCCATGATGTGATCTTTATGTGATCGTGAGCTTTGTATCATGTTGAACAAGTAGATGTTATTATTCAGATATTATGTGTACTCTAGTGGTATTATTAAAGTAATCTATTCCTCCTGCCATGGTGTAACGGTGACAGTGCGTGCATCATGGTGGTACTTGGTCTAGGCTACGATTGTGATCTTTTGTGGATTATGAGAATAATTATCACTATGATAGTATTGAAGTGATCTTTTCCTCCTTTCATAGTGTAATGTTGACAGTGTGTGCACCGTGTTAGTACTTGGTCTAAATTAAAATAATATCTATCTTGAGTTGTGCTTTGATTTGGATATCTCTATGAGTGGTGTTTGTCAAGTACTTGATGAACTTTAAGGAGTGCTTCGTAGCCCTACGCAATGATTAGTGTTGTTCAATAGAAGAGTAATTCAGAGTACCTTAGTGAAGAGAAGTTATTTATTTGTTCAATCATGTTATATTTGTTGGGAGTGTGTCCACTAGTGAAAGTATGATCCCTAGGCCTTGTTTCCAAGCATTGCACACCGTTTACTTCCTGTATTTCACTATCTCTTCGCCGAACTAGTGCACCTATACATCTGACAAGTGTATTGGGTGTGTTGGGGACACAAGAGACTTTCTGTATCGTAATTGCAGGGTTGCTTGAGAGGGATAGCTTTGATCTCTTCCTCCCTGAGTTCGATAACCTTGGGTGATCCACTTAAGGGAAACTTGCTGCTGCTCTACAAACCTCTGCACTTGGAGGCCCAACACTGTCCACAAGAACAGACGCGTGCGTAGACATCAGCAGCAGATCCGGTCTATGCGCGAGGGGGGGGGGAGGAGGAGGCTAGCGGGCTGCCTCGGGAGGTGCCGGCGTCCACGTCGGCCCCGGATCTGGCCAATTCGAGCAAGGCTTGCAGGCATCGATGCTCAGATCTTGGCTGACTCGTCGGCGACCGTCCGAAGCCACGCCATCGAGGGAAGTGGAGAAGTCGAGGTCGAGGTCGAGGTGGCATCTGGAGGCTGCAGTGGTGGGCGGAGGTTCGCCGGCGGCGGTGGTGGGTGGCGTTGCACGGCGGCGATGTGGGTGGGTTCACCTGCGGTGGTGTAGGGTTGGCTTGGAAGAAGAAGCTATTTTCTTTTTCTTTTTTTATAAAACTGACAAGTGGGACCGTCGGTCCACGTCAGCAAATAACTACATGTTAAACTGCAGATAAGCCACATTAGCTCAGATAAGTGGGGCCCGCTGTCAGAAACGCTGTCAATTGGCTGCAAATCAGTGATTTGCTCGAATTGCAAAAAATTAGTACAAAAGTGGTAGATTTTGGTTTCTAAAACGTAAAATGGTATCATTTGGTACATTTAAGTACAAAAGCGGTAGTTCTATGCTATTCACTCCGACAAAACTTACCCTACCTTTTGTTGCTATTGCACTTGTAGAAGGCACGGTATCTGAGCATGCAGATAACTAACTATTCCCTTGTCACCCACCTTGAGTTAACGATATCGAGGTGCTAGTCGCCATTGCCGACCTCCATAAGTCATCATCTTTGGGCAGGCGAGCAGGCCTGCCCTGCGCGTGCGACGAGGCGTTTAATTTGATGCTACTGATCACTAACAACTTGCAGCAGTGGATGGCTCGATCGAATCTGGTAGAGGGGAGAATTATGGATAACCGAAAATGGCAGTCAACGTAGCCAACTTGGTCGATCCAAAAGACGGCGGCGCTGTGCACCCAAGTCCTTGGCGTGCCGGCGCCCAGTGGCAGCGTGCGAGTGCAACATTAGTATTCGCAGCGGAAGAGTCAGCGCGTCCTGGCCGCCGCAGCGTGCCGGCGGGCAGACGCGGGATCGATCCGGCAGGCGGATGCCTGTCTATCTGCACGGACTCTTTGAAATAGCGATATCGGATTCATGGCTAGATTCTGCGACACGTCCCCCTTTCCTGCCGGTGCTCTTCGGTCGCGGGTTAGATCCGTCCTGTGGCGCGCGTCCACTTCCTTTCTCCTCACTGCTCTTCTCGAGCGTCACTTCATTTTCCGTCAGTGCGAGATCGCTGTTGGTCCCGCTAGCGCTAGGCCGACACGGACCGCCGGAACTTCTCCACGGTTCTGATGATCACGGACGAGGAAAAAAATGGGGGTAGCTCAAAAGCTAACAGTAACAACATTAACAGGAGGTGCATGTAGACATAGCCTCGATCGGCCTAGGATTGGGTAAAGAGGCATCGGTGGTGAACGGAGCAACGGTGGCCGATTACAAATCAGAGAAGCTCCTTAACTTCCGCTTGGATCATCAGCGTCGGCCGATGATCAGTTGCCGTCCTTTTCCGATGGCGAATTTATGTATTGATCATCGACTGGACTGCATTGGATCCGGATCGAGCTCCGAACTGGTCCGCCGTAGCTTTCAGCCAAGTGCCCTCCAAAAAGGCCGCAATGATGTGTGTTGGCTCCGGCCACGATCGAACCACCGCCTGCCCAACTCCGTCCTGTGCAAGTGCATCGTCCCTCCCCTCCCATGCTAGCTAAAACATGCGTTGCAAGTACGACGTACTAGCCGTGAGATCCAGCTACGGCCTACAACTCTACGAGATAGGCAGGTAGGTACGGCGTGCCGCGCGGGTTGGTACGGGGTCGAACACCACCGCAGCAAAGCATGTCTCGCTCGATCGAGGAAATAGCAATCACACCATTTGTTGGGTGTATTTTGCATAGAACCATAACTATTGATTTTTGTTGCATAAAACATCAACGTTTTTCGTGATTGTTATACAAAACACAAACAATCGTTGATAACCAAATTAATACTCCCTCCGATCGGAAATAAGTTTCGGTGATTTTGCACTAACTTAGTACTCCCTCTGATCGAAAATAACTGTCGGACACTTAGTACAAACTTTGTACTAAGTTAGTACAAAATTGCCGACAGTTATTTCCGATCAGAGGGAGTACAAAGTTTGTACTAGGTCACCGACAGTTATTTCCGATCGGAGGGAATACCAAATTTAACATGCAGGGCCCACTGCCAGTCCAGCGTGGCATTCAACAGTGGCTTCCTCAACCTCTGTCGCTCCCTTCCCAACTCGAGCCTCTATCCCCAGCCTCTGGCATCGTTCTCCCTCTCTTCCATCCTCAGCTGGCTACTGCGCTCTTCCGTCCCCCACATCTAGCCAGGCCGTCGCCGCCCCACCCCTCTCTCGTATCTCGCTTGGACGTCGACTCCGTCCCCATCCCTGCTCCGCGTTGGGCCGGCGGCACCCCAACCCTCCACTAGCTCACAATCGGCTGCCACCCTCCTGCTCAATTGACCCTACGGTTGACCATCGTCGCTCGCTTGAGGGCACCACCGCAACCATGTCTTGCCCATCGCCTGAGCTGCTGCAATTGGTTGGTTGTGTTTGTCACCAGCACACGTAGACCGTAGGCCTAGTGTCAATCTAGAGCATCGGCCATCCATCGGCGACGAGGACGATGAAGGCCCATGGATGGCGCTGCGGTGGTCTGCGCCAAGGCGCCAATGGTGGCGATAGGTTGTGGTGGCCAAGAACTCTAATCTCGTAGCGGCGATGGAGAGAACGTGTGTCAAAATCCTCAAACGCGGCGGGAGTCGCTTAGCCTAGTTGTCGGTGGTATTAACCCCGTGGTGAGCAAGTCCTCGACCATGCGGGGCTGCTGGTGACCGATGTACGACCTTTTAGTGAGCCCTGTGAGCTTAATTTAAGGTTAAATTGGTTAATGACGCTATTTATATTTTACGCAACAATTACGGGAAACATTGGTGTCTTAGGCACAAATCACGGGAGGTGCCTATCTGGTCAGTGGCGGTGATGAAGTGTTGTGGCAGTGCCACTACAATCCAGCTAGAGCCTTGTGCTGCTCCATGGCCGGTGGGTAGGGAGGACGGGTGTGCGACACTCCGGATGAAAATCCTGCTCATCTTCGGATTGAGCCGGTGATGACGACGCCTACGGGCGTCGTTCCCCTCAGTGGAGGCATTGCCGAGGAGTGCCGGCACCTTCCTATACCACTCGGGCTAGTGTCTCCTGGTGAAAACCGAGATCGGGGAGTCTGGTCGATGATGGCGGCGTCTTTGACGTCGTGCCTTCCTTGGAAGCATTGTTTTGGAGGCACGACTATGGAATCATGGGGTTCTGTTGTGGTTCTTTGGCGTTGTTGCTGCTCGGGGTTGAGCCTCTGGGGCGCCATGTACGCCGTCATTGGTGACTCCAAGGTGACACCTTTCTCAATTCTATCCAAGTCCTGCCACCCACTCGCCAATCTTGGGCAATCAAGGGTGGAGGGTACGTTGACGAGGAGAGCTCGGATGGAGATGTCGTCCTTCGGTGGTGACTGCTGTTGGTCGAGACGCGGCTTTGTGGTTCGGTTTGAGCGAGGTGCTTTTGCGTTGTGGTTGTAGTATATGTTGGCTAGTCTTCGGATTAGCATTATTGTACCTAGCCGCTTGGCTACTTCTTCTATAAAACTAATACACCCTTCCATAATGTGTATCCTTAAAAACAAGTTTGCCTTGTCGCGGATCACACGGGAAGAAAGTTGATATAGCCTCCACGGCTTTGACCAACTCGGACGTCTGGCTGCGCGGAGCCCCATTGGTGAACCAAGTTGTTGTAACCGCGTACCAACAGTCGTGGGCTGCTACTAAATCGCATTCCTAGATTAAACAGGGACGTACGGTTCGATGGCTTAATTAGGAGGCACGAGTCTATTGTATCATCGGCGGAAGTCCACGGAAGGGCAAATTAAGGTGATACCTCATACGCTACTATCACTTCCCTTTTCTGAAGGTTAGCCAATCAACAGCACGAGAATGCGGGTCTGTTTCGTTGGCTTTGTGCCTTAATTACATACGTTAGCTCGGTCCAAAGACTGTAGCCAAGTCAACAGGGCAGTACTACATGCCGACTTGCACGCGATGCTTCTTTTTCTTCTTTGAACTGGGGCGTGCACGTAGGTACAGGCCGACCTGATTTTGGGTAATGTGATTGTCACTTGTTTACTCTATTCCAATACTCCTAACTTCGGTTGTAACATTTTGCAAGCAAACAAGCTTTGTAGTATTCATCGCAGATGATACTAGCATGACAGTAGTACTCTACCTCGGCCTTTTCGTTTGGATGTTTGATTTGGGCTGGGTATTAGACATTCGGATGATTTCAGCCCCGAATACCACAATTTCAGTTGTTTGGCGGGTCTGTATATTCGGCCTAGGTATTCTGTCTCAATATCGAGTTGGAGGGTTGAACGGCAAAAAACGAGGACAGCTAATGTCGAGGGGTAAGGCTGGAGATTGGGGTTGTATTCTCTCTCTCAGGATTGTACGGCTTTACGTTAAAAAAAAGACCCCACCGCTTCGCTCTCCTCCTCCCTGTTCTCCTATGCAGAGAGTCACGGGCGAAACCTAGAGCCGCCGCCGTCAGTCTCCGACTGGGAACGGAACGGCCGGGCTCCCGCCCAACTTTCCTAATCTCCGTTGCCTTCCTCTCCGCCTCTGATTCGATTTTTCTCTGCATGATTCGGGATTGGTCCCGCGGCTGGTGCACCCTCCTCCCGAGCTCCGGCGGCCGTCGTCCAGCGCAGGTTTTTTGCCGCAGGACCCCGCCCTCCTCCAGAGCTCCGGCGGCCGTCGTCCGGCGAAAGGAATGGCCGTTGGTGTTGGTTTGATGCATTGACATTTGGTTGCTGTGTTAACAACTTCGTATTTGTGCTTTCTAGAGTATAAGAACTTGTAATTCAAGTGTGAGACAATGCAGTTTGTATGCTTGAGACTTGTTAGTATCACAAAGTATATATGTGCTCGCTTATGATGGATTCTGCATGGAACTTTATATTATATTGTCAAACTGTTCATGAATATTATTGTTAGTATGTAGTGTTTCTCAATATTTTAATTGCGTACACCTCAAAAAAAAATTGCTTGTTGCTGCAAGTACAAAAATATTGTGGCTGTTGCGTACATTTTTTACAGTATGTAATATAGTAGTCTCGTAGAATTGCAATTCATCACTTTTACCATCCAAACAACATTTGGTATTCAACTTCAATATCTAGTATGAGTTCCAAATATCTAACACTCCCAAAAATAAATATTGGTATTTGCTTTCAATATCAATATCCTAGGTATTAGACATTCAGGCCAATATAATACTTAGCCTCTCACTGCAAACATCCAAACAAAGCATACTGATTTTCCTTTGAAGCTGCCGGTACTGAAACTGTGTCCTCTGTAAGCTGCAGACAAAGTATATATGTAGTAATTAGGGAAAATTCAGCTGGGACCTACCTCGCGTTCTCCAGTTAGGGCTTGTTTGGAAACCTTTTGGTTCCCTGGAAATTAGTCAAAACGGGGGTAGAAATCAACTGACCTAGGAAGGTCCTACTAAAAATCCAGTGCGTCCCGATAAACTTGTCAGACAATGGAAATATAAACGACTTCCCAAGCAGGGCCTTAATATTTAACTCAAAACTTCACCAAAAACACTGCCGCGGCTCCACGTTACATGCTGATCGAACATGGCCAAACAGTTGTTGGGGTTCTTATACTTCATACTGTACTCGTGGCTAACCACATCACACTAACTAGCACTATAATTATCAATTATAGCGAGTATCAAGTCGTAACCACGCCATGCCTGTCCCTGTCTATCTTGCCATATACACACATGGAGCCTCTAAAATACGTCCGTAACCGCACTACGTCTTTACCTACGGCCTACCCAACACCAGCTGCTTATGGCATGCACCCTCTTTGTTTATGCTGGCAGTGCAACCTGCCTTACCTACCTGATGGTGCCTTGACAAGTGCTGTTTCAGGAATCATCTGTGACTAGTTAATACTCATGTTGTTTGGGCTTATCACGGAACAGGAAACGTTCTTAACTGAAACGGTATATATACCCACGTTTGGTCAGTTCGAACGATGGTAATGCTGATTGGGAGTTTGTTTATTCCCCTGCTGAAGATCGATACAGATGAATGTTTAGCTACAGGAATCTTATCTGCACCAGTAACGCATCGCCGATATGATTTCCTCTCCTCTCATGGAAGTGTTCTGATGATGCCATTGGCGGGACGCTGTTGGTTCTACTTAATCTACAATTTGGTAGTAGTTGCAGGTTTAAGAAATAAATAATTGGGCTGTTGCAGGCAGAGCTGTAGAGCAGCCGTATGTATACAGGACGTGTGTGATAGCTCATCTCTACCTGACTCATCACATACTTTTTTTTGAAACGGGGAGGCAAAAGCTTTGCCTTACTAGCTGTACCTACTTTTAGAGATCCAGACTTTTTAATGTCCCGCAGATGTCCAGATAATCACAAATCAATTGTGACACCAACTGGATTCCTGCTCTTCAGATCCCTGTTGTAATTTTTTTTTGACACTTGGAACAGAAATTAAAGAATACACACATGTTATGATTTATGCCCCCTCCGGCCCGGAAAAATTATCAGTGGCTTAGTACAAACTTTGTATTTACTAAATTATCCAATATTTTTTCTGATCGGAGAGAGAGTAGTACTTCCCCTTAGAAGCCCTGCCTACCTAGCCGTTTAGTAGACATTACGTGCAGACCACCGACTGGATCTAAGTTATACAGAACGAAAGCAGAAGACCCTTGCACCATGACGGACATGAATATTTTCTATGCCGCAACAAAAATTACCATTGGCAACAGAGAGAAGACCCCTTTATAGGAGACGCCTTGGCTAAATGATAGAGCTCCTAAAGACATTGCCCCTCACATTTTCAATATCACTACTAGGAAAAAGTGGAAAGTTAAGAAAGCTCTAAATAATGAGGCTTGGATCTCCAAGATTAAGATGACCGCGGACTTCACAGTGGAACACATCGGTTAATTTGTTTCCCTTTGGACCCAACTTCAACAACTCAATTTATAAGATGATGTGAAGGATACTATTACTTGGATCTTAACAAAAATTGAGCAGTACGCGGCAAAATACGCTTACAAGGCACAATTTTATGGTGCTACATCATCGCTCACAAGATCTTCGGTTTGGAAGACTTGGGCTACCCAAAAATCAAATCCTTTGCTTGGTTGGTCATACGAAATAGAGTTTTTACCTCCGACCGGCTATAAAAGAGGGGTTGGCCAAATTGCGTGGTTTGCCCACTTTGCAATAGAGTACCCGAGTCGGTTGGACACCGCTATTGTAGGTACACCATAAGGCTATAGGGCTTAATCAAAGAGTGGCTTAGACTACAGAGGCTGGACTATCCTATTTTGTAAGCAACATTCAATAAATTAATTAGAGACCGTATGCATCGGTCGATACAGAGGCTGGACTATCCTCTTTTCGGGGTTTTTTTTGCATGTAGTGGTTTTTGTTGAACTATGTAATATATGTGATTGCTTTTGGATGTATAGGTAAGAGCCTAAGACAAGACATCTGGCTAAATGGACAAAAGGCCCTACTTTCTCGAGACACACTTGTTTTACGGAAACCACAAACATAGCTCGAGCTACATGTAGCTCTTTTTTTTGAAAAATTCAGAAATGGAAATTTAAAGTTTCAAAAAAAATCTAAAATTAAATCTACATGTACACAATGTTGTGGTCTACAATAGTGTAAATTTTCAAGTCTAAATACCTTATATTTTGAGTTGTACAAATATGACAAAATGTAACATCTATAGTAGTGGGCATATTTCTGAAATCTCAAAACCTGTCAGATTTTGTTACTTTTGTGCAGCCCCGAATATAAGGTATCTCGAATTCAAAGTTTACAAGGTAGATCACATTGTTGTCAACATCAGGATTTGTGTTCAGAATTTTACGAAACTTTAAAATATCGTTTATGTAGCTCGGTCTACAAAAATCCTCTCTCTCCTTGTTTTATTCCGTTTCTCTCCTCTAGAGTCTAGTCTAGCAGCAAACATCATGCGAATCTAGCACCACTGTACATGCCCCTAGAACGGGCCGGGGTTTGCTTTCTTTCACAGTGTCACTTCTCGTTCCATCAGTGTGAGATTGATCGCTGTCTTCTCTTCATTATTCAAACGCGCGGAGGCCATGGATCTGCCTACGCCTACCTATCCCCTACCTACCTCCCCCCCCTAACACAGAGCTCCTTTCCTCTTTAAACCAGCGTCGTCGGCCGAGCGGTTGCCGTCCTTCCGAATGGCAGTACTCCACATTCCGACGAACCAACCGACGCAGTACTGTGCACTGGATCCGGATCCGGTCGGGGGTAGCTTTCAGCCAAGTGCAGCAGCTAGCATTCCAAAAGGCCGCAATGATAGATGGATCGATCGGCCCCGGCCGCGAACCACCGCCGTCCCACAGGGCCACAACTAGTGCAACTGCATCTTCCCATCCCATAGTCTCATGCAGATCTGCAATGCAAGTGCAAATCATAATCGTTCCATCCAGGAATGCAGCTGCGATCGGTGGTGGCTGGGTAGGGTAGGTGAGGCGTTGTTCGTGGCCGCGCGGGTTGGTACGGGGTCAAGCCGGCCGCAGCAGCGAAGCATGCCCGTGATCCACCAGCGCGATCAGGGATCCCAACAAAAATTGCGTGGCTCTCACTATGCTTGGACGGCGACGCTCGTACCAAGGAGGCAAGGAGACTGGCCAAGTCGCAGCCCGCGAGCAACCCAAATGCTACTCACTCCGCGTCCGAAATAAATGTCGGTGACTCTACGCTTATTTCCGATCCAAGGGAATAGTTATCTTGTGATCTATCGTTGAAACTTTTTACCGAACGTCACACGAAGATGCCAGGAGGATTCGCGGCCGGCATCGGCTGCACACGGAGCTCCATTGATGGATGAATCAAGCTGTTGCGACCGCGTACTCTATGTACGATCGTGGGCTGCTAATCTCCGCAGACTAAATGGAAGAGGAGGGTGGACCTTCCCGCAGGTCGAGATCAAGCACGTACGTATACATTACATATACGCGGTTAAATTAGCTGGCTTGATTAATACTCCTAGGTAGTATACAATCGAGTCTTAATCTGTGTATGCACCAAAAGTCCAACGCAGACTTCTCACACTTCATATCATCGTTCTGTTTTCAGAAGTCCCGTCCCTTAATGCCCGGTATATAGGGTAACTGCAGCTGATAGATCGATCAACTTTTCGCCGTGTGTGTGAACTTTGTTTCCTCAAGGTCGAACAGTCGTCAGTAATCAGACAAAACACGGGGTACGTGTCCTGCACCCGACTATGTTCCTTCGAATTGTCCCCTGCTAGAAGTAGCTGGTCCAGTCCATGGGTAGTAGGATGGCCATGGCAGGCCGAACACACTGTGGCTGATCAATACGGTGGTACAAGCAGACTCACATCGGCTGATGCGCTGCCGATGGGCATGGCGCCTTCGTGTCGATCGTGCCTCGGCAGGAGAAGCTGCCCAGTTCTTGATTTGATTGCAAAGAAGTGACCAAGGAAGCACTGAATATGTAACATTGACAAGCACATAGACAATAACTGGCCCTTTTGGGTTTCAAAAATAATTGAGTTGAGGCAAAGTTTTTGGCTCCATTTAAAAAAAAGACATAGGCATACTTTGTCAATCAATACCATAATATATTTATAGTTGTGAATATTACATGCTGTCTCCAACAGTTACAAAATAAAAGTCTAAGAAAACATAGCATACTTCTTAGAGAGAGCATATCTAGTGATACTAACCTTATATGATACCATGATACCACGCTTAAAATTCAAATTTGCAAATCTCAAAAAAATTCAGAATGAAATTACGGATGTTCACAAGATATGTGTTTACACTCCCAGGAATTTTCAGAACCAATTTTGGAATACACTTGTAGAAAAAAAAAGACAAATTGAAGATATAAAGTGTCACAAAAAGACAAAGACATAAAATGACACTGCTCACATAGCAATTTGTCTTTTTTTTCTCTTAGTGTATTTTGAATTTGGTTATAAATTTTGTAGAAAATGTCAACACACATCTTGTGAACAACTGGAAATTTGTTCCAAATTTTTTGGCACTTCAAAATTTAAATTATGATAAGTATCATGCTATCATGTAAAGTGTGGTATAGTTAGATATTTTACCATTCTTACTTTTAAGCTTCATGCATTAGCCAATGCATTAAAAGTCCAAACTTATAAAAATAGCTAGTACAATTCGCTTTACACTTTAACACCCTCACTCACGTGGTGTAGGGACCTAGAGATGGACATAAGAGGTTTTGTATATGGTCCGGTGACTCAAATATATGGCTCAAGAGGCCTATATATGGACGTCGAGAGGTAGCAATAATTTTAAAATAAAATAAAATGCGAAAGCTAGGACTCTAACTCGAGATCTTGAGCTCTAATACCATATTAAATTTTATACACTAGCCAACACAACCAAAAGTTTAAACTTATGAAAACTTCAAGACTTGCATGGCCCTTGCGTGGTCTTTCATGGTTAGCTAGCTAGACCCGTTCACAGCAGAATTCGGTGCAAACTGTATGCCCTCCAAATTACAACTAGGGATTTAAAAAAAAAATCAGAAAGTTACCACTCGGAATACTGATGCACCAAGCTACAAGCTACAGTGGCTGGGACACCAAGCTACAGTCGCTAGGACACCAAGCTACCATTTCTAGACTCTTATCATTCTCTAACCACATCTCAATTATACTCATCAATTATAGCGAACGCCAAGTAGCAACCACACCACGGAGTGCGTCGATACGGTACACGGGCTCCATGGAGCCCGTTTTTCAAATTCAACAAAAATTGACATTTTAAAGTTTCGAAAAAATTCTGAAAAAAATCCTTAGATGTGGGAAATAATGACTTCTAGCTGCGTGCAAAAAATCAACGCGAAATATTTCGTATTTTAGGCTGTGTAAAAATGACAAATTTCTAGATCTGAGACTGTGAACAGTACCGAATTCGAAAATTTTCAGATTTGTCAGAATTTGTCATTTTTGTGTAGGCCGGAATACAAACTCTTTTGCACTGAAATTTCACAGGGTTGTAGAATAAGTTATATTCAACATCTAGAATTTTAGTTCAGAATTTTTTTAAACTAAAAAATGTCGATTTTCAAAAAATTCAAAAACGGGCTCCAGGGAGCCCGTCCGCTATAACCATTTTCCGCCACACCACGTCTCATTCCACTTGCCAAATATACATACACGGAGGACGGAGCCCTACACTACAGTTTATCAGAGCTACGGCCTACCGAACTGTGGCTGTTTATGGCAGCCTCGATCCTTGTTTATGATCGGCAGCGCAACCTACCTGATGGTAACCTCACAACCTGCTGCTTCAGGAATCATCCTGCGACTAGTTAATTTTAGCTCCCTCCCATCCATAGGACAGTTCATCTATATGCATGTTTGGTTTTCATAGACCCGGTAAAGATAACATATTGCTAGGGTTGTTGATTATTCCCCTTCTGAAGATGGCATCGATCGAATGTTAGGTTCCATCTGCACCAGTAACGCGTCGATCGAATGTCAAGTTCCATCTGCACCAAGTAATTAACGAATCGTCGATACCATGTCATTTCATCTCCTGGAAGCTTTCCGATTGTATCATTGGCGCGTCGCCGGTGGTTGGTTTCATCGTGGCTGTGGTACAGTTTATAATTGGGGTTGTTGCAGGTAGAGCTGTAGAGCAGCCGTATGTATGCAGGAAGTGTGATAGCTCATCCCTACCGAATTATTCAGATACTAGCTATACCTACTTTGAAGAATACAGAGTCGTTAACGGCATGCAGAGGTCCAGATAATCTCAAATATTTGATGACACCAACTCTCGATCGATTCCCATTGTCCGTGTGATGCGCGTTTTACAACTCGAGAAGAATCTTCATATGTAGTAAATTGGATTAACAAACGCAACAACTCGGCATCATCGTGGCTAGCTCGAACAAACAAGAAGTCCGGAAGAGACAAAAATCCTACCTACCTAGATACTGAACAGACGTTCAGTTCAGACTGAAGCAGAAGACCGACAAGGAAACTCAACCCAGTCACACCGTTACATTTTGACTATTTCCCTGCCGGAATCAGGTATGTCAAGTTTACCTTCTTCGGTTACCATCTTTGTAGTAAACAAGGACTCAACTCGCAAGAGGGCAGCTGAAGAAGTCATGTCTGACTCTTCTAACTGGTGAAGAATGGCCTATTTCAAGCCTGAAATCGTACGAATTGTCCTTTCAGGTTATGGATTTCCAAGAACGAATCACAGTCAGAGCTAGCCTAACAGGACTGACCATTTCAAATATTCTCTCCAAAATAGCAGGAGATGGAGCCACGATTGTACATTCAAAGATAAAGGTCTGGCGTTTAGACTTAGACTACTTGCTCTTGATATGTTGCATGAAAGTGTTCAGAGTGTACCTTTACCACATTTTCAAACAGATGGACCCTGCACTCTGGCAGTGTCGGGGCTCAAGAGTCAAGAGTTATTACTACATCACTTTTTAGTGTTGTACTAGTGAGCTTTTTTTTTTGAGGAATTGTTGTACTAGTGAGCTAATCCTCGCTCTTGGAGTTTTTTTGTTTTGGCCGAGGAAACATGGTCGAAAGTTCAGAAATTGCAAATTAGCCATTCTTTTCACGAGCCCACGAAACGGGCCAGGCCCAATAATACGTGACGAGTTTGCGCCACCACTTCTGTATGGCAAGCCTACCAAGAAAGGACACTGATAGCCCAGATAGTCCGGTCCATGCACCGAGCGTACAATGAGAACCAAAGCGGCGAGACAGGGCGATTCCTATGCTCCGACCAGGTCGGAGCGTACGCCGCTCCGCACACTCTTTTGGCCGGCCCGTTAGCACAAATTTCAAAGCAATTAGAGGGCAGTTCACCGTCGGAGGACAGGGCGAGGGGCGGCGCCGGCGAGTCAGCGACGCCACGAAGCCGGCGACACCGCGGCTGGCCGCGGTGGAGGCGGCGGAGCAAGCTCTGGAACTTAGGGTGGGGGGTGCTGGGATCTTAGGGTTGGGGTGGGGGCTCACTGACGACTAAGATGGAGGCTGCCAGAAGGGGGAGAATCGAAGAACCGGCGCCGAAGACAGAGAAGGAGGAGTTCGCTGGTGGTGGCGGTGGCTCTGGAGTCTCGAGGAAGAAGAAGAGAGAAGAAGAAATTGGGCCTACCCTACCGCATCGCATACTCTTAGGAGGGATGTGCGGCCTCGCGTCCGTATCGACCAGGGTGGAGGACAGGAGGACCCGCGAGACAGAGCCTCCTTTAGGCCGCCCGCATGGGGTTCCTACTGGGCCACGACCCATGAGGATTTCTCTCTTTGTTTTTTCTTTTTTTCTAATTCTTGTTTGTAAGCTTTTTGAAATACGATTTTTTCATAAAAAAACTAAACATTTAGTTAAAATCGAAATTTAGAGAAATCAAAATCACAAAATTTTAAAAAATCATGAACATTCTTTGAAAATTCATGAACCCATTTTCAAAAGTAATGAATTTTTTAAAGAAAATCTTGAACATTTTTAAATAGGAAAACTTAGAAATTCATGAACATCGAAAAAACAAGAACCAAATTTAGAAATTAATGAACCAATTTTCAAAAATCATGAACATTTATTAAAATTTATGAACATTTTCTTCAAAGTCTTGAACAGTTTTTAGAAAAAAGGGGGAAAGTTTCTAAAATCAGTAAACATTTCTTGAAATTAATAAACTAATTTTTTAAAAATCATGAATGTTTTAGATAAAAATCTTGAAAAAAATTCAAAAAATCATGAACATTTCTCGAAATTTATGAATCGAAAACTGAATTCGTGAACACATTTATAAAACAGTAAAAAAAAGTACACCAAAAAGAAAAATAGAAAATAATAAAGAAACAGAAAGGAAACAATAAAAAATAAATGAAAAAGAAAAGGTAAAAAGAAGAGAAGAGAAGGAAAAAAGGAGCACTTGGCCCAACTGACCGTGGCCCATATCCAAAAATTAAAGCAAACCTGACCTGCCCTAGTACGCGACACCCGCTCTAGGCTGCTAACAGGCGGTGCATAGGGTTTGGCGTGAGATAGGGGCGATTCTTATACACCGACCCCAGCGCGGGTGTGGGCCGACCTAGTAACGCCGACCTGGTTGGATCTCTATTTGTTTTGTTTGTATTTCTTCTTTTCTTTTCTCTTTTTTTCTTTATTTTGTTTTTAGTTTAGTTTTTTTATTTTTCTTTTACAACATTTTAAAAATGTCTAGGTTCAAAATTTCAATTTTTTATTTTCATTCAAATTTTACAATTTTCACCAATTTTGAAAATTCGCTCAAAATGTTGGAATTCATTCAGATTTCAAAATTCTTACAATATGTAAAATTCGTTCAGATTTCAAAATTTGTGCAAAATTTGAAATTTGTTCAAAATTTGAAATCCATTTAGATTTCAAAATTTGTTCACAATTTGAAATATGTTCAAATTACAAAAATTGAAATTCATTCAGATTTCAAAATTTGTTCAAAATATGAAACTTGTTCACATTTCGAAATTTTGTGCAAAATTTGAAATTTGTTCAGATTTAATAATGCATAGATTTTTAAAAAGAAAAAACAGAACAGAAAAAGCATAAAAGGGAAAAAAGAAACTAGGCCGGCCCATACACCACGCCTGGATGTGCGACGTCTGGTCCATGCTGTCCAGGGTGGTGTATAGGCGCCCCCGAATCCAGGGGAGCTCCTTGACGCCGCTCGTTGCGGCGCTCAACGCCCGTGCCACATGAAAGGAACGCGATATGGGCCGACCCATTTTGTTTTGCTGGTTCCAGCCAATGAATTCTTCTTGTTCGGTCGTATCATTTTTTTATCAACACATGTTCGATTGTAACATATACAGTACGAGTTCCGACTTTGCTCTAAGAAAAAGCTACATTTGGTTTGGCTGGTTCTTTAGCGTTTTCTAAAATTCCAAACATTTTCAAAATTGATTTTTTTAAAGAATATTTTTTAATTAGAACAAATTTGAAATATAAAAAATACAGTAGTTTTCAAATCTGAACAAATTCATAAAAAAATCGAAATGTGAATAAATTCAAAAATAATGAACCAGTTTTCGAATATCATGAACACTTTTTAAAAAATCATGAACATTTTTCGAAAAATCATGAACCAATTTTCAAAAATCATGAACAGAATTTTAAAAATTCATGAACTATTTTTTGAAAATCATGAAATCGAATTCATGAATAGAATTTAAATGGCCTAAACTTTTTCCAAAAATCATAAACATTTTTTAAAAAAGTGGAAATTATGAACAGATTTAAAAATTCTAAATCTTTTTTAAAAATAAAAAATACAGAAAATGACACAGGAAGGAAAAAGAAAAAAGAAAACCAAAAAGAAAAAGAAAAAATAAAAGCCAGAAGTAAAAAAAAGGAAAGGATCCTAAACGGGCCGGGCCAATGCGGCGCGGGGGCGCGCGGCGCGAGACTGCCGCGCCGGACACACCACGCCGGCCCGTCTTATTTTACGCATTTTTCAATTCTCGTGGACCCAGCACAGACTCTAGTCCTTCGTAGACCACTCGTGTGCGCCGCTCTCCGTCCATCTTCCTCCCCCTCCCCCTCTCCCGCTTCCCGGCAATCCCGCGAGATGATAACCCCAAAACCCTAAACCCCCAGCGCAACCCAATCCCTCCCCGCCGCCGCCGCCACTCGCCGGAGCCGGAGCTCCGTTGATGAGCCCCGCCTTTGCTGCTTCACCCAGTGATGCACAAGATTTTCCCCCGAGCCGCCTCCTTCCTTGACGCCGCCGCCGCGGCCCGGCCGCTGCTGCCCTCCTCCCCCATGCCGGCGCTCCGCCTGGCAGGCCCGTTACTCGGCGCGCGCGCGAACGTAATCGCAACCCGCCTACGCACGCGGCCGTGGCCGCGCTGCGGCGCTGGCGGCGCGGCCGCGAGGAGGGGGCTCTGCTGCTCCTCCGAGGAAACGGGGCGCGGGGACGATGCGAAGGAGGTAGAGGGGAGGGTTTCCGCGGGAGGAGATGGAGGTGGCATCTCTCCCGAGAGGAGGCAGAGGGTTCGGGCCGATGCGGCGGCGGGGAGTGGGGAGCTGCTCGCCATTCCTGGGGTCGGGCCGCGGAACCAGAGGAAGCTCGTTGAGAAGGGGTTCGATGGCGTCGCGCAGCTCAAGCAGCTCTATCGGGATAAGGTTTGTGCGCTGGGCTGTTCTAGATTGCTCATATTGTTTTGTTTCTGTTTTATCTCGCTTGGCGAAATTGTAAGCAACACGTATGCTTGGAACCTTCAGTAGTACATACCGAATTGCGTTGACACGGAAATTACGACCTGGAAAAGTAAGCAGATACCAATACTGAACTAATCCTAGTAGCTGCAAATGATAAACTGATTCTGAAGTAACTAATATGCTTGCATTTGCATCTTGGAATTCGATCCTCATTCAAAAATACTGAAGTTTGTGTACTCTGCTTGCACGCAGTCATTTTACTAATTTTGCAAGTTTCCATTATTCACCCATCTAGACGACCAACTCGGCATCATAGAAACCTGGTGTAGCTCCACAGTTCTTTGCAGTGATGACATTGGTTAATGCACATTGGCTCCAAAAGGCACAACAGTGATGCAATAGCGCTGAAATCTATGGCTGAGCTTCAGTTATGCTGTCAAATTGGCATTGTTTCTAGTATCACATAAAACGTAAAATCCATTCGGGTGTTTAGTACATAAAAAATAAGTGAAAATACCACAAGCCTTTTCTGGTCTGTCAAAGTGTTAACAATTGTTCTGGTGAAAGTCAGAACCATGATATATCTTCTCTTGCATGTAAGACGATATAGCGTTGCAGAATTATCATGGGTTGATATTCAAAGAAAAATAACAAATACCTTTATGTGTTATCTTTTGGGTCTATTATGTGCTCCTTGGTTCAATGCGGCAATTTTGCCATATGAATATGTTGGTGCATTTTTCACTGGAAGTTCTACCGATTTAATCTAACTTCAAAGGTGTACTAACACTTTGCAATTATGTGCACTTTTGCAGTTTTTTGGCAAGTCTAATGAGAAGATGGTTGAATTCCTGCAAAGTTCAGTTGGCATCATACACAAGAACCATGCTGAGAGTATAACTTTGTTCATTAAAGAGAGCGTTGATGAGGAGGTGAAAGATACTGACACATCTAAGCCTTGCAGAAGTAAGAGGCTGACGTTTTGTGTTGAAGGGAATATCAGTGTTGGGAAATCCACATTCCTTCAAAGAATTGCCAATGAGACTATCGAACTACGCGACCTTGTTGAAATAGTACCTGAACCTGTTGCTAAGTGGCAGGATGTTGGTCCTGAGCACTTCAACATACTTGATGCTTTCTATGCTGAACCACAGAGGTATGCATACACTTTCCAAAATTATGTCTTCGTGACGAGGCTCATGCAAGAGAAGGAGTCTTCAAGTGGAATAAAGCCTCTCCGACTGATGGAAAGAAGTGTTTTCAGTGATAGAATGGTAGGTTTATATTTTGCTGAAGAACTGGTTACAATGGGGAACCAGAGCTGGACGAGTTTTCACTTTTGTTCTATCCCACTGTTAACATATTTTCTTATTTAATGAATGGTTTTTTATTTTCCAGGTTTTTGTTCGTGCTGTTCATGAAGCTAAGTGGATGAACGAGATGGAAATAAGCATCTATGACTCCTGGTTCGACCCAGTTGTGTCATCTCTCCCGGGTCTTATCCCTGATGGTTTCATTTATCTAAGAGCTAGCCCTGACACTTGCCACAAACGAATGATGGTTCGGAAAAGAGCAGAGGAGGGTGGTGTTAGTCTTGATTACCTTCAAGGTTTGCATGAGAAACATGAAAGCTGGCTTCTTCCTTCCAAAGGACAAGGTTCTGGTTTGTTGTCAGTCAGTCATCTTCCAATGCATATGGAGGGTTCCCTACATCCAGAAATACGAGATCGCGTGTTCTTCTTGGAAGGAGATCATATGCATTCTAGTATACAGAAGGTAACTTTCTCCTACCTTTGTGTGCTTAAGAATGATCTGGTAAGTAGTTATTTGGTCACATGATGATGCATCTCTCTAATTAGGTTCCTGCTCTGGTCCTGGACTGCGATAAGGACATTGATTTTAACAGGGATATTGAAGCTAAACAACAGTAAGTTTGCAAAGCCTTTGTATTGTTGATACCATTTTTCATCATTTATTTATGTTGAATTATTGTTAAGCCGACATTCTATAAAAACTTAAATTATTCGAGTTTGAACTTTGAAGCAAATGAATTACCAAAACAATCATGAACAGATTTTACATAACTATTTGTCAAAAAATATTGTTGATCTACATTTTCCAAAACTTGACTCGTTACATAGTCTTCGCTGGCATAGGTGCCAACTGAACTTAATGGCATGGATGAGCCTTGCTGTGTAAAATGACTTACTAGGGTCCTTACCTCACATCGGTTCATTTCTTATAGTATTAGGGTCAAGCTCAGCTTTCAGCAACAAGAATACATTTTTTTGAAAGTAATATATGTTCGCTAATTTCTATGTGCTTTTAATACATGTTCAATTTACTATGTGTTTTGTTACTTTTGTACCATATGCAACCCTAGTTCTGTACTGATTGATATCCTGCCTGCTAAATTGTCGACAAGTGAACTCTCTGAAGGCTAATTTGGTTAGGATGGGGATCGATAGCACATGCCTCCACCTGTAAACAACCCGGGCTGCTTATAAATGGTTCTTTGCATTTAACTTGCTCCAGTAGTTCCTGTGAAATGCTTTTGAGACTAAGTCTAGCTGACTAAGTCTGTATTTACACACCTGTAAGGCCTTGTTTGGTAGTAGTATATTCTTAAAAGATTTATGGGGATTATCCCCAAAAAAACCCCAAATCCCCACTTATTACTAAAAACATGTTTGGTTTTAGTGTATTGGGCTAGTTTGATCCCCACTTTTCCACACTTATTTCCCAAAATTCTAGTGTATATTTTCCAAAACCCAATACACCACCCTACCTAGTGGATTGGGGTTTTATAGGATATTGAGGAGATTGGGTGAAGTAGGGGTTTCACCCAATCCGTTAGGGGATTGTACCAAGCAAGGTCTAAGAAAGAGTGTTTTGATGCGATTCCGTACCTACTTCGCTATCCAAGTATCCTGGTCATTGTATTTGCTATTTCGTCCTTCTAATACTTATGTACTAATTTCAGATATATTTTTATTGACATTAGTATATATTGTGGAGGTTTGATTAAGTTACACTTAGTTTTGCATTTGATCAAATGCCATGCCAGGACCTACCTGTCAGTGACACATGGTGCGGCATTTAATCAAAGGCTAAAAGACATGGCATTTTATCAAATGCGAAACATATGATTGTTTCCAGCATCCTGCAATATTTTTATAATATATCACCCTAAGTGTAGAACACCCCATGTGCTCTTAAATTTCTTCAAATTCCTGCACCTGATTGATGTTTCAATTTTGCCCATGAAGATATGCTCGGCAAGTTGCGGAGTTCTTCGAATTTGTGAAGAAAAAGAATGAATCTCTTTCTGCGGAGACAAGTGATAGTGATAAGAGCATGAGCCAACAGATTATGCTTCCTGGTGGAGGTGATTTATGGGTCCCTGGACCTGGAGGCAGCCTTTTACCAAAATCTGCTCTACAATCCCTTGAATTTAGACGAGCGATGTCTTCTTTCCTCTCAAAGTAGGGGCAAAGCACCCCATATGCAACCGTAATTTTCTGCACATGATATGTTGTCTTGTAAAATCTGCATGGTTCCTCATCTGGATCTCAAAATATGACCTCTAACTGACTACGACCTTTTAAAAATGTTGTATAATCCTAAAATGTAGGTTTCTATCTATAGTGCTAGCAGTGCTGTGCGATATAGTATCTAACTCTGTTTGCCTGTAAATGATGATCCGACCACTTGTTTCGTGCCTGGTACCTGTTAGTAGCATAAAAAAATAAAGAACCATATTATGTCTCTATCTACACTGTTTTTGCTTGTCTGCTTGGTTTCACTATTGGCCTGCTTGAGGTGTAGCTTGAATGGTGTTCCTTTTCTGACCTACTTCACTCTGTTATCATTGCCATTTGCCAATGATGGTTTATTTGGGTTGCCGCCGCAAGATCTTTTCTTTAGTTCGGTTACGTTGAGAACAAGAGTTGTATAATTTTGGCAGGTGAATAGAGCCGTATACACTTTCTTTGTACTCCAACTGGCCGTGTAGTTGTAGTAGTATATTTACTGTAAGTGCATGATACTAATAGGTATGAGAATTAGTCAGTAGTATAAGATGACACATATAGGAAATTAAATTCCTTCAAGGAAGATTTAGCACCAAGTTTAAGGGGTGGTTACTACAACTGGCACATCTTCTAGTAGCCGATATTTGTCTCATCTTCATTCTGCACTGAATTAAGGGCTTTGCAAGGCTGGAGTAACCAACATCGGCATTCTGCTCTATTGTAGTCACGCAAAAAAAATCTCTCATATCCATTTCTGCATTAGAGAATACTTCCTCTGTTTTTAAATATAAGATGTTCTAGGTTTGTGAAACAAATATATTTAGACACTTTTTAGTACGTGTATTCGAGTGAACCTACACACTAAAAGATGTATAGATATATTTGCTTTCTAAATTTAAAATATCTTATATTTAAAAACGGAGGGAGTATATGAGTAAACTAGTTGTATCATACTAATAGTTAAGTAATTGCTGCACGAACAGTTCTGTAGACATACTTGTAGATGGAACAGGCCGCCTGCAATGTTTGCATGCTCTAGTTATCAAGTGAGGAACGTTAGGGTGCCCAAGATAA
This sequence comes from Dactylis glomerata, assembly GCA_007115705.1. Classification (NCBI taxonomy): domain Eukaryota; kingdom Viridiplantae; phylum Streptophyta; class Magnoliopsida; order Poales; family Poaceae; genus Dactylis; species Dactylis glomerata. The sequence continues at coordinate 7,370,801 of QXEO01000923.1, read as the reverse complement.
TGTTCTGGATGGCATTAACGTTCAGAAGAAGTTTAAGTAATTAGAAATGACTTTTTTTAAACGCATATTGTACATAGCATAAATCTCATAACTACCCTTATTCATGTTTATGTAGGATACCAGCCCACTAAAAGTGATGTAGTGTTCCCATCTTTGTCTAGTTGGTACATCTCGTTCACTTTCTCTAAGAGCATCTCTCCAGCACTGGCACTAAAATGCAGTGCTGTCTGCGCTAGTTTGCAGCGCGCGATAATGCAGCGATCATTCTTAAAGGCTCTATTTTGCAGCGCGCGCGTCGGCGAAAAAACCTCCCCCACCCGGCGCTGCAAAATAGAGCGCGCGCTACAGGCGCAAACACCAAACCAACATATGCATACATTCAAAGATTAAACAAACACTAAAAAATGAACAATATATTGTCTAGAAATTTTATTACAACAAGTTTTGCATCAACAATAGGACAAATAGTTTTACAACACACCAACAAATAGTTTTACAACAATACAACGATGTCATTCACCAACAAATACAACAAACATACAAATGAACTAGCGGCCTCCAAACCATTTCCACCACTCCTCGATGAGATCATTTTGAAGCTCATCATGTGTGTCATTGGACTGGATTGCATGATAAAAGGCCATGAACCGCGCAATCCTATGTTGTGTTCGTTGAACTTGTACGTGTCCTCGGCATTGGGGGCTCTCAAATATGTGGCACCAAACACTTGCACAATGGCCACAACAAACTGCTTGACACACTTGATAGCGGTGCTCTCACACATGGCCAAGTGGTCATCAATGAGATCCGTCGGTATACCATATGTCAACATCCTCAAAGCGGCGATCACCTTCTGATAGGTGCTATGCCCGAGCTCTCCGGCGGCATTCCTCTTCTGCACAAAGTATGTATCATACTTGGCCACCTCCTCCGCGATTTGCTTGAACAAATCGATGCTCATCCGAAAACGGCGACGAAAATAGCTCTCGGAAAATGTTGCTTTGTCATTGAAATACATCCGCATCAACTTGTTGTGGCCTTCGATCCGTTCCCTCCACAATTTATGTCCACCAAAAACACCTATCTTCGGCTTCTTGTTGGCTCGCCAAGCCAATAGCATGGAAATGGCCTCATCTTCCTCCATATCGAACTCATGATCGGAGTCATCCTAGGATGAACTCATCTACATATATGCAAAATAATTGAAACAACTTCTACCATCTAAAATGCACAAAAAATGGGTGCGGGCGCGGCGGAACGAACCATGCGGTGATTTCGACGAATATCTTGTGTGCGCCAAGTTGCCTCCTGGCTCGAGGAAGACATCGGTGGCGACGAGCTTGAGCGTGACGCCGCGGCAGCACGCCGCCAACGAATCGAGACCGCGCGGCCGCCAAGCTTCAGGAAATCCGACCGCGCCGCGCGGCGGCCGGGGCGGTGGGCAGTGGGCTGGGGCGGTGCGCGGGCCGGCAAGCGGGGGTGGCCGCCGGGGTGGTGAGCGGGGCACCGACGAGGGGTTGGTGGTGGCGGCGGTGCCGACGCGGTTGGTGGCACGACGCTGAAATGGGTTGGGGGGAAGAAGAGAGTGCGCGCGTGGGAGGGAATTGTCCGAGCGGTTGCGTGTTCCCGCGCGAGCAAAGCGATAGCGCGCGCTGTATTTGGAGCCAGAAATATCATGCGCGAGATAGCGCAAAATGCCGCGCCGCGCTATATTTTTGCAGCGCGCGTAAAAATGGCGCCTCCGTTGAAGGAGTATGCAGCGCGCGCGGTAAAAAAGTAGTTATTATAGCGCGGCGCTATTTTAGCGCCACTGCTGGAGATGCTCTAAGTAAGCTTTTAGGTTTTGGACTCTTTGCGCAGTATAGACTTCCTCACCAACGGAAGGCATCCAAGATATGCTGGACTTCTTCTATTGTTATTTCACTTATGGAATCATGAATTTTGGATTCTCGCTCTTCAATAACAAAAAATGTCCAATACTTTGACCAACTGGCGTTTGTTATGCATGCCCTTCATTGTTAGGACGTCACCTAGTTTTATACCTACATGGCTTTCCTTTGTTCTCCAACATAATATTTTAACCTAATTGACCCCTTACATGATGAGAGGAAAGCCATATAGAGTGGTATAAAACTTGGGAATATCCAGCATTAAAGGACATGCAAATTGGTCAAGGAACTGGCGGGCAAGAGCAAGCATTCGAAATTCATGATTCCGTAAGTGAACATGTTGATAGAAGAAGTCCATCAGGGTTGCCTTCGGTTGATGAGCAAGTTATTTTTGGGTTCCATAGCTAAGTACATGTCGAATTAGTTCACGTCGATGCTTCCATTTATCTAGGGCGCCGGTGAATCCATTGATATTAGGTTTGCAGATTTGTATCATTGTATGGTCGAGCTAGAAAAAAATTGAACGGACGACCACTGGCTTTAATAGGATACTACTCCATCCGATCTATAATAAGTATTGATGATTTAGTAATCAGATGGAGCAGTAAAAACTATCAGAGGATCAGGTGACCGTCCCTCTCAGAGTGAAAGGGACACAGAAAGGCACATTGGCCCCCTTCTTTTCAGCTTATTTTCCAGATTTTCTCAGAAGCTACCCTCCACCAGTTTCTCCCAGAATCTCGTTTCTAAAATTTGCACAATAATCTAGATAAGTATTGGGAAGACTAATCTAGATTGTTGTGAAAATTTTAGAAACGAGATTCTGGGAGAAGCTGGTGGAGGGTAGCTTCTGGGAGAATCTGGAAAATAAGCTGAAAAGAAGGGGGCCATTGTCGACAAGGTGCTACGAGTCCACATGATTCCTTTCATGCTGCTTGAACAAGTTGAGTGGTAAGATGGAATTGTGGAATTTCAACGTCCCGTGCATGGACAGTGAGCGGCGTGTCCCATCCGCCGGTCGGGGTCGCCAGTTTTCCCATGGACGGCCGCCGGCCGCCCGCGCTTCCCGTTGCGCCTGGCTGGCTGGTCGAGCCGCGTCTGTTACTGTGACTGACCGAAGGTTCCACGGAATGGACTCGAACAACGCAGAGAAGAAAGGAGGCGGCGTCCTAGTCCTGAGAGTCTAGTCTACACACACATCCGAAATTCTGGATACACGAGCTCTCAGAGTTTGAGTTCGCACGAACATGCAGTGTTCTACCCCCTCGGCTAGCCCAAGTCCGGAGAAGCCACCGGCGACGCACTACCAGCCAGCCACTCGCTAGCCAGGATCCCACCAAGCACCTTGTACTCATGCTAGTTACTAACCACCCCGCCCTCAACTCGCCGCCGGCCTCCTCCCTCCCCACTCCCTCCTCCCTCCCCTGACCCCCGTGCGGTGGCGCCGCGCGCGCCGCACCGGGGTGCCTCACCTCGCCCAGTCCCGAGACACCCTCGTGTGCCTCCTTTGTTGTCGCCGCCGCCGGAGCGTTGCCGGGCAAAGCCCTCGGTGCGTGGCGGCTCTCCTCAGCCTCCATCCGACGAGAGGTGGCGGCGGTCCATGTCGGCCGGCGCGGGAGGCGGTGCTGCGGGGGTGTGGCAACCAGTGAAGCTCCGGTGGCAGGGCAAGGGAAGACGACGCCGGTGTGGGCGGGCTCCGATCTGGGCCCCAACGGGCCTAGGGAGGGCTTCGTCCTACACGCTCTCGTCCTCGACCTACAGTCGGGTCCTCCTGGGCAAGATCCGTAGCATGAGGTCGCCTGGGACGGCTGTCCCAGGCTTGGTGGTGGTGGCCTCCTTCTCCGCCGAAGTTGGCGACCGACGGTGGTTGATCTAGCCAACGACGGTTTCGGGCAATGTGGCATCCGGTGTAAACTGGGCCTCGACGTCGGTCGTGGTGGATGATGACGGCGTCTTCGGATGTTGTTTCCTTAGTGAAGGCATCCTCTAAGTTTGCTCTCGTCGTTCGACTTGGGCTGCTCGGGGGAAAGCCTAGATCGGGGGCTCTTGGATCGAATGATGGCGGCACCCGGCGTCGTTACCCCTCTTGAGGGCATCATTTTGGAGCACATGTCGACTGGAGGTGGTGCTACTCTGGAGGAAACCCCAGATCTGGGTCTCCTGGATCGGACGATGGCGACGCGCGGCGCCGCTATCCCCGCTGGGGGCATCATTTTTGGAGCAGTCACTGGATAGTGGAGGTTCTCAGGGGGAGCGGCATGTCCCCTCCCGCATCGACGACGGTGGGTTTTGGCGGCGTGGTGTCGTGGAAGCTCGATGGAGGGTGCGTGTTGTGTTGCGTGCGTAGGGAGGAGGAACCGTCTGGCGCCGTGGTGATGCGGTACGGTGTTGATAGCTTTTCACCGTCCAGTTGGGAACCCCAAGAGTAAGGTATGATGAATATAGCAGCAAGGTTTTCCCTCAGTTAAGAAACCAAGGTATGTCGGTCAGGAGAGGAAGGAGCCAATACGACTGAAGGTGATGCTTGCTAGTCTAGTGACACTCCAACAAGGGCGCCGTTTGCTATCAAACGAGTTAGCGCGTCTTCAACTAGTAGCAACGTGGAACCTGCACACAACACAACCAAATACTTTGCTCCCAACTTACGATGAGGTTGTCAATCTCACCGATTTGCTGTAAACAAAGGAATGAGCGTATCGAGTGGAAAATAGTAATAGTATGCGAGTAAAGTAAACAGGTGATAGCAATATAAAGGAAATAGGACCGGGGTCCACAGTTCACTAGTGGTGTCTCTCCATAAGATAAAATAACACATGCTGGGTAAACAAATTACAGTTGGGCAATTGATAGAATAAAGACAACGTGCATATGTCGAGAGGAACACTATGAGATTTACTCTGGACATTACAACAAGATACATAGACCGCCATCCAACTACATCTATGACTAATAATCCACCCACGGGGATATCGTCCGAACACCCCATGAATATTAAGTTGCGAACAACAGATAATTACATTAAGTAAAGTGTGTAATGTAAACAAAGCATATGCCCTTGAGCATATAAATGTTGTTTTCTCCCTAGTAGCAACAGCACATCTACAATCTTAGAGGTTTCTGTCACTCCCCCAGATTAAATAGAGGCATGAACCCACTATCGAGCATAAATACCCCCTCTTGGAGTCACTAGCAACTACTCGGCCAAGATAGCTACTAACAACGGAGAGCATGTAAAATCATAAACAACATAGAGATAACATAAGATAAAATTCAGTACTTCAACTCAATCATAACACCAATATTCATCGGATCCCAATAAACACAACATGTAGAATTACATAACGGTGATCTCGATCATGTAAGGCAGCTCACGAGATCTAAACATGAAGCACGTGGTGGAGAAGACAACCATCTAGCTACTGCTATGGACCCATAGTCCAAGGTAGACTACTCACTCATCGCGCCGGAGGCAAGCATGGCGATGAAGAAGACCTCCGGTGGCGATTCCCCTCTCCGGCAGGGTGCCGGGAAGAGCTTCTGTACCCTCCCGATCTTCGGGTCGACGGCGGCGGCGGATCGCGATGTGTTCTGGAAAAGTGATCGGGGCTTTAGGTTTTTCCCGTCGGGGGTCTTTATACGCGAAGAGGCGGCGTCTGAAGTGGACCAGGGGGCCCACACCACAGGCCGGCGCAGGCCAGGGGTGGGCCGTGCCCTCTAGTGGTGTGGCCACCCTCTGGTCCGGCTTTGTCTCCTCTTCGGTGTTCTGAAAGCTCCGTGAAATATCTGGACGACTGGCTTTGGTTTCGTCCAATTCCGAGAATATTTCCTGTATAACTTTTCTGAAACACAAAAACAGCAGAAAATAGGAAACTGGCACTGTGGCATCTCGTTAATAGGTTAGTTCCGGAAAATGCATAAAAATGCCACGAAGTGTAACGAAACACTAAGCAAATGGTGTAAAAACAAGCATGGAGCATCAAAAATTATAGATACGTTAGAGACGTATCACGTGGTGGTGTCGATGGCAAGCCTGATGAGAGGCTTCACTTTGATCTAACACCCTGGAGGTGGGTTCGCGGAGAGAGAGGTGGTGTCATCTAGAGCTTGCGCACAAGGCGCTTTCTTTGGATTATTCCGGGAGTCGACGATGGCGGTGGCGAGGCACAAGACCTTGTCCATTCCTCTTGCGTTGTACTCCCTCCGATCGGAAATAATAGTACAAATTTTTTTTAGAATAAAAGGGCTCGTGCCCCGGTTTCATTGAAACCACACCACGAGTTTACAGCGAATTGCAAGGATTCAAAACAGGTTCAGCTGGCTAACCAGCATCTACCCCCCAGCCACACAACAAAGTACCAAGCTTATTACAGCACAGGGGGTCAACACAAACAACTGAACAACAGCAACCCAACTAAACGACCAAAGCTAACACAGGAAAAGGACCTAATCTACTGCTGTAGGAACTTCAAGATCATCTCCCTGCAAGCGGCCGCCTCCGGCCTAGAATTATCAGAGATGCGAATCGCCGAGGAGGAGTCGAAGTTGGGCAGCTCATACATCTTCACCAAGCTATTCGGAGAAGTTCTCTTCGTTTTACATCGAGCAGACGCGCTTTCTCCATCAGGATTGTTGAAACAGCATCCTTGGAGAGAATTCTCCATTGATCGAGATCCGAAGCCACACGCCTCCAAATCTCTTGCACTCCTGGCCAAGTTTTTCCCTGGAAACAGAGAGAGTTACGCAATTTCCAAATAGACCAGAGAGTAGCAGTGCAAACCACATTTATAACTGAGTTTTTGTTATTACTAATCCACCAGCGAGCAACTGATTCAAAGTCAGAACCAACCGAGGTATTCAACAACTCAGATATCACATCCCAGACCAACTTAGCCACAAAACAGTCAAAAAACAAATGATGGCTAGATTCTGCTTCAGAGCAGAATAAACACAATAATAGTACAAATTTGTCGACAGTTATTTCCGATCGGAGGGAGTACTAGTTTAGTGGTGCTTTGACACCTATGTTTGGTGGCTGCTTCAGTTTGTATGATTGTTGTAATGCTTTTCATCGATCATTGTAGAATAAATAAAATAAAAGAAGGTCGTATACATCTCTTCGATGCAGATGCTGGGGCTGCCCCATTTCGGGAAAAAAACACATAAACTATCCAACTAGATCGAACAAAACTATTGGTGACTTAATATATACTTTCTTTATTCTAAAATATAAGATGTTTTAGCCTATCATTATATGCATTATTCGACACTTCTTTCGGATCGCACTATACGTGACACGCCACGAGAGAGCACTGGTCGCCGTCGCCCCCTCAATTCTCACATCAAATCACGCGGCAAAACGCCATGACCGGTTCAAAGCTAGGTTTCGATCGGGCAGCGTCGTCCGTCCGACCACACGACCGCACATGTGTACATGTGGATGGATCATGGATTCGGTTATTTGTCCTTGGGGCCCTGATGGAGAAGGGAGGTGTCTTCTTCCTCTCCTCCGGCTGCTGATGTGACGAGTGAAAGGGGCTACGATCGACTACGAGATCGATCGATCTGGCAGTCTGGCACTGGCAGGTCGCTAGCTAGACCGGTTCAAAAGAGCTCGAGCGAGGACCGGTTCAAAGCTAGCTAATTTCATCGGCTGTCGTTCTTCCAAGGGCGATCAACGTAGGAAGGAGACGACGCTTGTTTGTTTTTAGTGCGAGACTTGACAGCAGCTAGCCCTATCAAGAAAACACATGCATCGATCTTTCGAAGCGAAAACTCTGAACCTCTTCTCTCGTAGAAATGTGGGAGCTGCAGTTACCGCCAACCTTGCCTTTTTACCGGCCCTCGGGCGACCCTCCGAGTGGCCACTGGCACTTTGGCGGAAAGGATAGGTGCAGTTTTGGACTCTGTTGCTATCATGAATCACATCCGTCACTCTCGTTGCTGGGACATCGCGGAGAGGAGGCTTCGGCCTAAAGTTTGGAATCACTGACCGTATGAGCGTTCAGATCACTGTAATTTCGTCAGTTTTCTTCAGAGAAGGTGAGCATTTCTCTGATCGCGCTTTTCCATTTTGTCTTTCGCCCTTGTCTATCCAAAGTAGAAAGGCAATTTGCATGGACTGAGAAGAGTCTACTTCCGGATCTCGTGGCAGAAAGTTTAGATATGCAACAGTTCATTTGTGGGCTCTGCCGCGGCAATCTCAGCACCTTTTCTTGAATCTGTGTAGAGGTCTTCTGAAAATTTATTTACGAAGCCACCAATCGAGGGTCTCTTTGGAACAGAGGATTATCACAAGAATATTGCACAAACCTATAAGAAATCGAATTATTCCCCGCAGGGAATGAAGAGGTTGTTCAAGGGAAAGTGACATTACTCTAAGATTACTCTAAGATGTAATCTTGGTCACATGCAAGCGTTCTAAGGCCATCTACACACGCTGTGTCTATGCGCCGTAGGTCCCGCTAAAGGTTTGCTTTGACTGTTGTTTCTTTGGCTGGGCATCGTATGGTGAGGTTGCATGCCACTCTGTTAATATGGCAATGAATATACGGCTTGATTATGTAACAATGAAATTTTATATTTTATATCAACTATTAAAAACGCTTACAATTTTTTTGAGAATTTTAATATTTAACATGAATGCTTTGATTTTTAAGTTAACCATAACTGTTGTTTGTTTAATTTTTTTCAACTAGCTATTTATTTCTTAAGTAGGCTGAAATGTTTGAATGGACACCTTTTTATACATATAAGAGCTTCTCTACTATATCTTGAAAAATTCTGAAAAAATTGATACTGCATAAATCGTATGGGGTATACTGGAAAAGCGTTTGACGATATGCAATTTTGCCTCGCTAGAATGAATACCAGAAAGACCCTTTAAATTCTACGGACCCATATTTAACGTGCTCTTTTATATTTTCCTTTCTTATCCCTCCGCCTCCAGCCCCGCACCATGGCCCACCATTTCGAGCGCTGTCCCGAGCTGGTCGGCTTAGTGCCACCCGCCCGCGCCTAGGCTTTCGTCTGCCGCCCAACAACTCGTGCCCAGGAAGCCGCCTACTACCACGCCTCGAGCCGCCCTATCCCGGCGCATCGGCCCTTCGTCCGGCCTGTCGCGTTGTAGATCATAAATCTATCTTGGTGGTTAGCTTTTGCCAAGACGTGATGCAGGTGGGCCGGGCGAAGCCGGCCTGTTTGTCTACCGTAGAAGAAAACTCCAGTGGCCGCCAGATCTTCGTAGCAAAGGCCAAATTTAACAGACAGTTAACTTTTTGTACTATGCCGCAAGTGTATTCCATTGCTGTCATGGTGTCAAGTACTAGTGTCTAGTGGACAGCAAGATGGAAACAATCGAGATCCTCTCACTTCCTTTTCTCTACTCCTGTTCCTACAGGGACTGTGGAAGTTGACCTGGTATACGAAAGGGACAGCAAAAGGGAGTAGATATTTAAGCTGACCAGGAGCCACACATAGGTCTCTAGCTTGCCGTAAAATCTTGCATGGTTTTAGCTAAGCCATAGATCAGTCTACTGATCTACTATTTCTTCTGGCCATGATCCACAGACTCGATTGGAATTTTTGTCCTGATCTTCGTCCACATGTTCATTCCGATTTAGGTTTTGACCAACTCCCCCCTACTTCACAGGTCTCTTGATTTTCCTTTGACACTTGGGTGCTTAAAACTTAATTGCACTAGGCATTTGTGCTATGTATCCTTCAATAATCAGCAAGCCATGCAAGTAGCTCTGCTGGGTACTGTAAGATATTCCTACTGCAGTTGAGAAATCTTATAGAAATCCTAAAATGCAGACATGCTTCTGACGTCACATGGCGGGTACGTCGGCACCTATATAATCTAAGACAAGGGTTAACTAGTCAAACACATCAACGGACAACCTAAATCGTTGTTGCACATGCTTACGAAGAATCAATTGGCAAACTACTTCTAAAATACCACAGGCAATTTAATAGTACTAGCAGCCTTCGGCTGTTCAAAGGATTGGGAGCTTATCTTACTCAAAAAGTTCACAAAAGACCCACACAAAGAAATAAAGGACCATGCAGAGAATCGCTTGTTGCGAAAGCAACAATGAAATATACAGATTGTCACAAAACTCATCATTTTTTCAATGTTCTTCCAATATTGAACTAAAAAGTACGTCGTATGCATGTGTATATGAAGCCGATTTTCAGAATCTAACCAGGCAGGTTCTCAAAACCTCAGCAATTGAATAACTTTGCGATTAGGCAGAGCAGATCTTTGGAACCTAGGGACACCGAAACCCTTTCTAAAACATAACAAAAACTTAGAAAATGGGAGTTCTACAACGTTAGTTTTGAAACTTAAGTTGTGGCATTCTCATTTTATCAAACTTAGCCAACACTTGTTCCATTTACAAAAATTTATATGGCTAAGTTTCAGCTTAATACACATGTGTGCGATTTTTGTTTTCAAAATTTTAAGAAATGTAGAAATATGTTTCTTCATTAACTTTTAGAAAAAGGATAACCAAAACCTAGGTTCATTGTTTTTGGCACGAATCCCCAAGGACGATTCTCTAACTGTCTAAATTTTAGCCATAGGCAGGGCTGGATCCAGAATGGTATTTTGTATGTGTATACATCTTATATTGTATTTGATGTTTCTCTAAAATAAGAGCCACACCTAATTAATCCTTGCAAGAAATTAATGCATAACAGGCTTGTTTGGCACCATCATTTTATTTCATTTGGTAGAAATAAAATGAAATGACATGTTGATATCATTTCATTTGGCGGATCCACTGAAATGACAGGGTACTAAGCATGAATTAAGGTTAGGCATGAGATGAAAATCATGGAATTCCAAGTAAATTCCATAACCAATTCCGTGACAGCCAAACAAATTATTCTTCGAATCACAAATGAATTATTTGATTCCAGCCCTAAATGATGGGAGCCAAACAAGCCAAGGAGAAAAGACGAGGACCCATTATACTATACCGGCGAACAGAAGAGACATCGGGGCCATTGTACTAGTCTATATTCCTTACAAAGTAAAAGGACACGGATGTCGCCTAGAGGGGGTGAATAGGTGATTTAAAACTTTTACGAGTGTCTTGACAAATGCAGAATAAAACTATGTTTAATTTGTCAACCAAACAAAACCTAAATAAACTAGGTTCACCTATGTGCACCAACAACTTATGCTAAACAAGATAAGCAATTATGTGATAGCATGATATATATATCTTCAAGCATGATAGCTATCACAAAGTAAATTGCATAAGTAGGAGCTCGGGTGTAGAAATAAACGAGGCACGTGGAGACGATGATGTATCCCGAAGTTCACACCCTTGCGGGTGCTAATCTCCGTTGGAGCAGTGTGGAGGCACAAGGCACCTCAAACGCCACGGAGGCTCACTGTAATCTCATCGAGCCCTCCCACCAAGATGAAAGACCCGATCACTATGGGACACTTGAGGGCGGTCATTGATGACCCAAGAGTATAGGGGATCGCAACAGTCTTCGAGGGAAGTATTACCCAAATTTATTGATTCGACACAAGGGGAGCCAAAGAATATATGTAAGCCTTAACACATGAGTTGTCAATTCAGCTGCACCTGGAAACAGTCTTGCTCGCAGTGGTTTATCAGTGGCAACAGTTATATGGTGGTGACAGTAGTGAAACAGTAACAGCAGTAGTAAAATAGCAGCGGTAATAGTAACAGTAGTAAACAGTAGGAACAAATACTGTAGGCACAGGGATGGATTACGGGCGTTGCATGGATAAGATAATTCATGAAATCAATGAGACATGGGCATTGCAGATAAATAATGATAAAGCATCCTAGTACAGACAATCATAGGCATGTGTTCCGTATATAGTCGTACGTGCTCACAAGGAGAAACTTGCACGACATCTTTTGTCCTACCAGCCTGTTGCAGTAAGGCCTCAAGGGAAACTACTGGTAATTAAGGTACTCCTTTTAATAAAGTACCGGAGCAAAGCATTAGCACTCGGTGAACACATGTGATCCTCACATCATAGCCATCCCCTCCGGTTATCCCAATTTCTGTCACTTTGGGGCCTCGGGTTCCAGACAACAATATGTGTATACAACTTGTAGGTAAGACCATAAACAACAAGTATCATCATATAAATAATAACATGTTCAGATCTGAAATCATGGCACTCGGGCCCAAAGTGACAAGCATTAAGCACAACAAGTTGCAACAATGTCATAGGCACTAAATAAAGATACTAGGCACTATGCCCTAACAATCTCATATCAAATTACATGAACAATCTCATCCAATCCCTACCATCCCCTCACCTACAGCGGGGGAATTACTCACATATGGATGGGGGAGTCATGGATGGTCGATGGAGTGACGTCGGTGATGATGGTGATGAAGATCTCCTCCAAATCCCCATCCCGGCAGGGTGCCAGAACGGAGTTTCTGGTTCCGAATCGCGGTTTCTGATGGCGGCGGCGCAGCGGAAGTCTATCTGGGAAAAACAGTGTCTCCCCGATATTATTATGTCAGGGGGTATATGTAGGCGAGAGGGGAGGTCGAGAGGGCTGCTGGGGCCTCCTCACGCCAGGGTGGCGCGGCAAGGGCTGGGCCGCACTACCTGTGTGTGAGGGCCCCTCGAGCCTCCTCTCCGTCCCGTCTTCTGGCTCCGTGGGTCTTCTGGTGAAATAGTATTTTTGATGATTTTTCCCGAATTTTTACTGAAAGTTGATTTCTGCACAAAAACGAGACACCAGAGCAATTCTGCTGAAAACAGCGTCGGCCCATGTTAGTTGTATTCAAAACACACAAATTAGAGGAGAAACAATAGCAAAAGTGTTCGGGAAAGTAGATACGTTTTGGACATATCAACTCCCCCCAAGCTTAGCTATTTGCTTGTCCTTAAGCAATTCAGTTAACAACTGAGAGCGATAAAAGAAACTTTCACGAACACATTTGCTTCATAGATGTATATATACTTACTATATGATCAAGTACTCAAGCAATTCATAATAAGAAATATTCAGCTAATGCTACCTCATAGTTAAGCAAGCTATGAAAGAGTGCCAACATACTAATAAGAAGTATCATGAAAATAAGAAGCTAACAAGATTGTAATATGCATAAATGATATGAAAGAGTGGTATCCCGCTTGCCTTTATTTGTGGAGCAAAACATAAATGCTGAGGCACCTCTGAAGTTCAAGAGAAGACTAGAAGTAGAAATATCAAAGATACAAGCATCAAAGTTATACCACAATTAACCGTGTTCTGGGACAAGCACATTACACTAAGAATAATAGCTATGCTCTCAAGAAGTGCTTAAAGTTAGAAGATGATGACTCAACATAAAAGTAAGAGATAGGCCCTTCGCAGAGGGAAGCAGTGATTTAACATGTGCTAGAGCTTTTCATTTGTAAAACAGAGATAAAAAAATTATTTTGAGAGGTGGTTGTTCTATGTCAACGACTAGCAATGGGGACTTGCTATCTTCCATAATAAACAAGTGAGAGCGGTTCCGAGTTCTTTGAAATTTTGGCACATTGGTGCTCTTTTATAAAGCTTTGGCACTCATCCCCACCTTTTTTCTTTCCCAAACCATGGCTAACCGATTCCATCGGATGCCCACCAACTTTCACATTCCATGGAGGAGTGCCTTTTTTTCCTTTTAGAATTAGATTATAATGGTCTGACCAGCTTCCTTGCAAAATTAATGACGAGCAGATGAAGCTGCCTAGTCGAGAGGTACTTAATTTAATATGGAAGATAGCAATTCCGACCACTACGTCCCCATGAGCTAAAAACAGTGGCACAAAATGAGAAGTAGTTGAAAGTTTTGAAAGGTAGCACATGAAAATTTACTTGGAATGGCTTTCAAATACCATGCATAGGAATTTATAGTGGACTCTTCGGAAAACTTGGTTTTTGGTAATTGGATGCACGAGTAGAGATCATACTCAGTACAAGTGAAGGCTAGCAAAGACTGGGAAGCGACAATCGAGAGAGCAATAACTATCATAATCATGCTTGCGACAAAATAAAATTAATATAGGCATAAAAATGATTCAAAAACTCTGAGGCAATTTAGATCATCGAGGCTTAATTGACTTTTTGTTTAGTCATATGCATGCTTGAGCATGTGCCAAGTCGATTCAAATGAAACTTTTCAGAGGTGGATACCACAATAACATACCATATTATGAATAAAACAATGCATGCAAGCGTCTACATGACATGCTACAGACTATTAGTAAATTGAAACTGATCATAAGAAAGCAAGAACTACAAAGCATCCATTAGATAACATATACCTTACATGAACCGACTAAGCATATCCACATGGATGAGTATATGTACAAAAATGAAAGCAAATAGAGTTCATACCAGCCTCTTACCACATCTCGAATTGTCATATATCGTCATTATTGCTCTTCACTTGTGTGGCTTGAATAATATAAAGCGCATACCAAGCTCCAATGGAGTAACGAGAGACTGAACTCTGCAACAAACTTTACAAAACCGAAGAAGAACAACAAATATTTTTGGGGTTTTCGATTTTTGAAACAAGAATGAAAGGAAATAGTGAACAAAGTGAAATATTTTTGGATTTTTCAAGTGACAAACTGAAAATAGCAAGTAAAGCAACCCAAAGGTAGAAAACTAAAGAACCAAATAGAGAGAAACAACGAAAATATTTTTGGTCTTTTTGTGTTTTGGAAAAGTGGAAATAAAAACTTAGAACAATAAAGAAAGCGAAACATGGATATACAAAGGTCCGACAAAATATAATATATAGATGAGTGCATCGTCGGCGTACCTCCCCCCAAGCTTAGGATTTTGGCCTAAGTGGAGATTAATCCCAACTCGGCCATGAGGTGGCGCCTCCGTAGTGTGACGAAGCAGCACCATCGTCCTGATATGAGCTAGAGGACGCCCCGGAGTGGTACGTGGTGAAGTGATAGGCCGGCTCCTCCTCTTCCTCCTGGACCACAGCACCGTGTTGGATATTGAAACCAAGCAACCTAAGCTGATCGTCCAACTCCTCCTTCGTGCGCGACCATGGCCTCACGTGAATGCTGAACAAGTTAGGCTGAGGCAAGGGAACTTCTCTTTCCTCTCCATCAATAAATAACATCCTGTAAACTAATTTCCCTGCACAAGAGTTAGCAGTAACAAAATGATGGAGTTTCATGGCAGCAAGATCAAGCCTCTGTGGAGCCAACAATACATCATTAGGAGCAATAGAAAGTCCTAGCTCAGCAACAATGCGCGCGGCAATAATACCTCCATAAATAGGTCTCCTAGCGGCTAGGCGACGAGCAATAATAGCACCGAGGTTATACTTCCTACTAACGTCAAGAGCGGTAGCTAGAAAAGCTAAATGATAGTTGGAGATATTGCTAGTGTTTTCTCTACCAAGTACACTAGTTGCAAGATAGTAAGTAAAATATCTAATAGCTGGGAGCTGAATGTTTCTTATCTTGCCACGCTGTGCGGTGCAGTCATCATCATTCGTCACCCCTCGGTAAAGCTCCAACAAATCAGCTGGGTGATTTTGTATCCTCTTGGCCGTTCCAAACATGGGAATACCTAAAATAGAACAAAACCTCCCCAAAGACATGGTGATAGACTTATCATAAATCTTAAATGCAATTGAGGGATTGAAATGAGCGTTAATAAATTTAAAACTTTCAACGAAAGTCTTTGTAAGCATAGCATATTGGTTACTTTCATCTGTCATGTAATCAGTCAACCCAACCCTGTTAATAAGGAGCAAGAAATCATCAAGAATCCCTGCATCACTCAAAAAGTTAATACAAGGGAAGGTGGATGGATGTGCATCTCTATCGTCCCCTTCAAGGTTTGGTGTCATGAGATCCTCATTATAAGACATCCTATATTGAGCAGTGGATCTTGAGGGCCTTGATGACCTTGGTGCATCACTTTCAAACACTTCTCCATATGTGAAGTTGTCCATCTCCCTTCTCTGAATTTTTTTAACAAACTCATAAAAAGTGATTTTAAGACAAGCAAGTGTAGGAAACTACTATAGTGGGTTACTAGAGAGCTAACATGCATCAAAATAACAATTCTAAGCAATAGAACAAGCATGCATACTCATTTATCCTGCCACCTACAATGCTAAAATACTCAAGAAATACTTCACCAAAAGAAATTCTACTTGGACAAGCGGAGGAGTCACATACCGGAGAACAAATGCTCCAAATTTCAGCAGAAATGTTGGGCTGAGCAAGGAGATCGAAAAATCAAGGTGAAGAACAGCAAGAACTCGGGTTTGAGTTGAGTGTGTCGTTGTTTTCGGGAGAGATAAAGAGTAGGGGAGGAAGAGATAAGTGAGGGGCCAGGTGGGGCCCTCTCACACCAGGGTGGTGCGGCCAGGGCTGGGCCGCGCCACCTATGTGTGAGGTGGCGTGGCAGCCCCTCCTGGTGCCTCCCAGGTGTCTTTCTGCCCCATTTTTGACAAAAAAATTTATAAAGAATTTTCTGGAATTTTTCGGCAAACTTTATTTTCGAGGATTTTTCAGGAATTGGCATATCGATAAAAATTCAGAAAAACAAGGATAAAATGATTTCAAGCAAATCAAAACTAAGCATGCAGCAGCTCTGAGATACTCTTAATCATGCAACTAAACTGAAGGAATAAAGATTGATAAAAGTAAATACAAGTGAGGTGGAGTGGATGCGGTGAAAACGAAGTTTCGTTCATATAAAATCACTTTGTTAACAAGGTTGATCAAGTCTTGTTCCCAAACTAACTTTATATGAGGCAAAACTTTGCACTTCACTAGAATGCTTATGTTACCTCAACTCTGATAGGCATAGTCCCAATCATAACAATTTTATATTCTTCCTTGGGCTTTCGCTCTGAACAAATAATTTGACCAACTCTGATGGTCTCAACATTCTTGACGGAATTTAGAGCATTCTTCCTATCAATCTTCTTGGGAAAATAGACCGTATACTCTTTATCATTAACATTAAAAGTGACTTTTTCTTGATTGCAATTAATAACAGCACCTGCAGTGTTTAGAAAAGGTCTTCCAAGAATAATAGACATATTATCATCTTCAGGCATTTCCAACATAACAAAGTTAGTTAAAATCAAACAGCTGTTAGCAACTTGAACAGGAACATTTTCACATATACCAATAGGAATAGTAGTAGACTTATCAGCCATCTGCAAAGATATATGAGTTGATACTAATTTTTCTAGATCAAGTCTCTTATAAAGAGAAAAATGCATGACACTAACTCCAGCTCCCAAATCACATAAAGCAGTTCTAACATAGTTATTTTTAATGGAGCAAGGAATAGTTGGTATACCTGGATCTCCAAGCTTCTCTGGAACTTTACCATCAAAAGAATAATTAGCAAGTAAAGTGGAAATTTCCTCATTAGGAATTTTCCTTTTGTTAGTGACAATATCTTTCATATATTTTGCATAAGGAGGCATTCTAATAGCATCAGTCAAAGGAATTTGCAAAAATAAAGGTCTCATCCATTCACAAAACCTGTTGTAGTGTTCTTCTTCCTTGGACTTGTGTTTCTTACTAGAAAAAGGCATTGGTTTCTGTACCCAAGGTTCTCTCTCTTTACCATGCTTGTTGGCAATGAAGTCTTCTTTGGTGTACTTTGCACTTTTATCAATCTTTTCTGGTTCTTCTTCAACTTCTTCTTTATCGGAAGCATCTCCTGGTTCAGTTTCAACATCAGAAATAGAAACACTATTAGGATCTTTACCTGCATCAGATGATTCTGTAGTTGTTTTATGCTTCTTATTCTTCTTCTTGGAAGGAATATCTTCATTTGAAGTGCGTTGAGAATCTTGCTCAACCCTCTTAGGATGTCCTTCAGGATATAATGGATCTTGAGTAGCAGCGTCACTTCTTGTGCGTATTTCACATGCTTGCTTCTCTCTTGCAGCATTAACTAGCAAGTCTTTTTGCACCTTGGTAAGCTGATCAATTTGTGTTTGAACCATTTGAAAATATTTAACAAGTATCTTCACATCATTAGCGGTTCTCTCCACAATATCCTGCAACTTGTTAATAGCTCTAGAATTTTCCAACAAATGATTATGCACCATTCTATTAAAATTTTCTTGCTTAACAATAAAATTATCAAATTCATCTAAGCATTGATCAGGAGGTTTAGAATAAGGAATATCTCTTTCATCAAAGCGTTGGAGAGAGTGTACCTCAATAGTTGATGAGTGAGGGATTGGCTTACATAATTCTTCTATAGGAGGTAAATTCTTAACATCTTCGACCTTAATACCTTTCTCCTTAAGAGATTTCTTAGCTTCCTTCATAACTTCATCATTTAATTTAATCATCCCTCTCTTCTTCGGTGTAGGCTCTGTAGATGGCGCAGGGGTTGGTGCTGGTGCTGGCTCAACTAAAGTCCAATCATCATGATTCCGGCTTATTTTAGCTATTAATTCTTCAGCATCAGCCAGAGTTCTTTCCCTGAAAATACAACCAACACAACTATCCAAATATGACTTAGATTCATCCGTTAGTCCATTATAAAATTAATCAAGGAGTTCATTTTTAGGCAATGGTTCTTTAGGCAAAGCTCTAATTAAAGAACAAAACCTTGTCCAAGATTCAGGCAATATCTCTCCTTTTCCCTGTTCAAAATCAAAGATTTTCTGCACAGCAGCATGTTGAGCACTAGCAGGAAAATATTTCTGAAAGAAAGCATTAACCAAAGCAATAGGACTAGTAAGAGATCCAGGAGACAAGCTATTAAACCAAGTTTTAGCTGCATCTTTCAACGAGACAGGAAAAATCTTAGCAACAAAGTAAGTGCGGAGCTTAATATCATCAGAAAACAAATTACTCAAAGTAGAAAGCTCATTCATGTGCCCCAGAGCACTCTCATCCTTAGTACCACAAAAAGGAGTTTTCTCAACAATAGATATGTAAGATAAATCCAAAGAGAAATCATAATCCTTGTCTCTAATATTTATGGGAGAAGCAGCAAACTTAGGATCAGGAGACAAATTATATCTAACAGAACGTCTTGCAAGAAGTTCTCTAACATTACCAGCATTACGAGCAGCACGTGCTTCAGCAATAAAATCATCATTAAGCTCAATATAAGCATCATCATCATAATCATCACTAGGACATTCCCTAGACTCAGGTGAACTAACAGGTGTAACAGTGGTGTTTCCCAACTTAGCTCTAGCAATAGTAGCATCTAAAAAGGAACCTAGTGAACCACTCTCATCAAGCACAGTAGAAGCATCATCTAAATTATCAGTGGCATTTTCAATCTCAGCAGAAGTAGTAGCAGTAGCGCGTGGGTGTGGTGGTGTAAGCAACTTGCTCATAACAGATGGTGAATCAAGAGCAACAGAAGTGTTCAAAGTCGTACCTCTTCTTGTAGTGGATGGCAATATAGGAACTTTTCCATCATGAGGTTTACCCATGATGAAAGGATTGCAGCGAACAATATGAATACCAAGTGAACTTACAAATAAAGCTATGCTCCCCGGCAACGGCGCCAGAAAATAATCTTGATGACCCACAAGTATAGGGGATCGCAACAGTCTTCGAGGGAAGTATTACCCAAATTTATTGATTCGACACAAGGGGAGCCAAAGAATATATGTAAGCCTTAACAGATGAGTTGTCAATTCAGCTGCACCTGGAAACAGTCTTGCTCGCAGTGGTTTATCAGTTGCAACAGTTTTATGGTGGTGACAGTAGTAAAATAGTAATAGCAGTAGTAAAATAGCAGCGGTAATAGTAACAGTAGTAAACAGTAGGAACAAATACTGTAGGCATAGGGATGGATTACGGGCGTTGCATGGATAAGATAATTCATAAAATCAATGAGACATGGGCATTGCAGATAAATAATGATAAAGCATCCTAGTACAAACAATCATAGGCATGTGTTCCGTATATAGTCGTACGTGCTCACAAGGAGAAACTTGCACGACATCTTTTGTCCTACCAGCCTGTTGCAGCAGGGCCTCAAGGGAAACTACTGGTAATTAAGGTACCCCTTTTAATAAAGTACCAGAGCAAAGCATTAGCACTCGGTGAACACATGTGATCCTCACATCATAGCCATCCCCTCCGGTTATCCCAATTTCTGTCACTTTGGGGCCTCGGGTTCCGGACAACAATATGTGTATACAACTTGTAGGTAAGACCATAAACAACAAGTATCATCATAGAAATAATAACATGTTCAGATCTGAAATCATGGCACTCGGGCCCAAAGTGACAAGCATTAAGCACAACAAGTTGCAACAATGTCATAGGCACTAAATAAAGATACTAGGCACTATGCCCTAACAATCTCATATCAAATTACATGAACAATCTCATCCAATCCCTACCATCCCCTCACCTACAGCGGGGGAATTACTCACACATGGATGGGGGAGTCATGGATGGTCGATGGAGTGACGTCGGTGATGATGGTGATGAAGATCTCCTCCAAATCCCCGTCCCGGCAGGGTGCCAGAACGGAGTTTCTGGTTCCGAATCGCGGTTTCTGATGGCGGCGGCGCAGCGAAAGTCTATCTGGGAAAAACGTCGTCTCCCCGATATTATTATGTCAGGGGGTATATGTAGGCGAGAGGGGGGGGTCGAGAGGGCTGCTGGGGCCTCCTCACGCCAGGGTGGCGCGGCCAGGGCTGGGCCGCGCCACCTGTGTGTGAGGGCCCCTCGAGCCTCCTCTCCGTCCCGTCTTCTGGCTCCGTGGGTCTTCTGGTGAAATAGGATTTTTGATGATTTTTCCCGAATTTTTAGTGAAAGTTGATTTCTGTACAAAAACGAGACACCAGAGCAATTCTGCTGAAAACAGCGTCAGTCCGTGTTAGTTGTATTCAAAACACACAAATTAGAGGAGAAACAATAGCAAAAGTGTTCGGGAAAGTAGATACGTTTTGGACATATCAGTCATCGAACCCGTACAAGCTTGCGGCAATCTCCACAACTCAATTGGAGGCGCCCAAGAAATCGCTATTGAGGCACCAGAAAGCTTGGTAAGATCTCCACAACTTAATTGGAGGTCCCAAAAAATCGCCACTAAGGCATCACAAAGCTTGGGAAGATCTCTACAACTTAATTGGATGTCCCAAGTAACCACTAAGCCACTATGCTATCTAGGGTTCCAAGAACCCAAGAGTGAAAAGATCAACAAACTTTCACTATCGAATCTCCGAGGAGAACTCAAATCGATGCACCAAATACAATGGCAAGAACACACAAAGTGCTCAAATCCTTCACTCTCAAATTCAACCAAAACAACAAATGCTATGGAAGAATATGAGAAGAAGAACAAGGTGGAAATCCACAAAGAACTCCAAGATCTAGATCTAAATGATTCCCTCACTAAAAGGAGAGATTGATTGGTCAAAATGTAGATCTAGATCCCCTCTCTTTTCCCTCAAAAAGAATCAAGAATCATAGGAGGAATGGAGAGTAGGAGAAGCTATTCAAGGTCAACAATGGAATGGAGAGAGAGAGAGGAAGAATAGCCAAAACCGAGCTTGAAGAAGGGGAGGGGTATTTATACCCCCTCCCAAATGTAGCCGTTGCAGTCTTGGGGGGCAGATTATCCGGCCAAAAAGGGGCAGATTATCCCCCCTCCCCCAGATAATCCGGCCAGAAATGGAGCGGATAATCCGGCTCCCATCAGATAATCTGGCCCTGCAACAAAAAAATCCGGCCCAAAAATCCGCCCCTCCATCTAATTGACGTTACTCTAGGTCCTTAGCAAAAACTGCAACAACTTTTGCATCCAGACTCTGTTTTCGATGATCTTGGGCTCGTTGGAATCACCACAACGAAATCTACAACTTTATCCATAGAAACATCATAGTCCAACAAAGGAGGATAAAACCAAATTATGAAAGGTTTGGCCTCTCTTAAAAGATGAACCGGTAAAACTCCAAACATCAAAAACACAATAAGTGTTTTATGCGAAATCCGTTTTTGATGAGCTAGAGCTTGTCATGGAAATAACCACAAGCTCTAGAACCTCACATGGATAAAAGCCAAATAAGAACCAACAAAGATGATGCCAAGTATGCAAAGGTTTGAGCTCTCTCCAAACGATACGATTAAGTTACTCACTTGAGAGCCCCTCTTGATAGTACGGCTACCGATCCTAAAATCCGGTCTCCCAAACACTATGAGACCGCTAAGAAAGAAACCCTATCAAGATCATATCTTTGCCTTGCGCATTCCACTTGAGCTAGATGATGACAGTCTTGTCTCCCTCAAGTTATACCATCTTTCTTGACTGTGCTTGCTAGCACAAGCTTCACGAAGACTTCTCTAAATACTTCCCATACCCCCAATATGGGAGAGCCTAGCAAAGCTCCATCTTCATGAATCCATTGCAAGCTTCAAACAAATGATATCTTCCGAGATGGATTATGTTGAACTTGCATTCTAATCTTCTAAATGTGTTGATCAATCTTGACTTTATTCTTTGCACATTCACTTGATCAACTTTGCACTTTATCTTCTTTTCTTGAATATTGTTTTGAGCATCACTTTATCTTCTTATTACAACCTTGAAGCCATCATATGGCTCAAGCATTGTCTATGGACAAATCCTATAAATATAACTCAATGCGAATATTAGTCCATAGGGATTGTAATTAATTACCAAAACCACACATGGGGGCTACATGCCCTTTCACAAAGTATATACGTTAATGGTGTATAGATCAAGTATATAAATGAATGAGGAAAAAGATCAATATGGTGAATAGTGGATACACAATTGTACTTTTTTGCAGTTCTAATGGTGCATGAAGAGTGAGATTGAGCAGAGATACTTATAGCGGGAGTGTATATTACTTATCACAAAATTCAAATGGTGAGTACTGTCACCCATGCACAACTGGATGAAGGATAAACTATTTTTCAATAGCATCAATCCATAGGAAAAGAAATCCTACACAAGCTCTATGAAATCAGTACAATCCAAAAAAGGGTCTTAGAGTGCACAGTCCACTATATTGTTTGTTGTTACCTCACTCTCATATAAGGCTTGAGTGCACCCAAGGTTGTTGCGGATATCGAGCTCCATTCCAACATGCTCCTTCAATGTCACTCCCTAGCCATTTTCATACACATACACAAACCAATGGCACCGACATTGCCATTATGTAATTCAGTAACTACACATGTGGTGCCACTCTGGTCCATGGAATACCACCACAATCTTTGGCATGTTTGTTGTCGGATTTCCAAATTCTTATGTTGTGTGGTCTCCGGTGTTTGTTAGACTTGTTGCAACTATGAGATCAGTGGCCACTAGTATACCAAAGGCTACTACCTTGCAGATTGCATCTATTCAAGGTGGTCGATATTTGTCAAGACAATCAGCGATCCTCTAGGTCTGATGAAGTCTCACTTTGCTCCGCGGAAGGAGAGTTGCAGGAAGGATGTCAAGAGAGCATTTGGTGTGCTACAATCTCAATTTGCTATTATCATGTATTCTCCTCTCACTTGGTCTCAAGAGCAGGTGGGAGGGGTCGCATGCTTGCATGATCATGCATAACATGATCATCAAGAGTGGGCGCACGCCATCGGTATTTGATGATCATCTGTATGATTGCCATGGTCCTCTTGCCGCTATTAATCATGACATGTTTGTGAATTTTGCTGATTTTCTCGCCATGCATGAGGAAATTCATTATGCAGATGCTCGTGCACAACTGAAAAAATGATCTCATAGAGCATCTATGGAGGATCAAAGGGAATGCGGCGGCTACATGAAGTTTTCTTTGCTCTATTTGAATTGTGCGAATAAATTTACTTTTATTTTATCGCCGAATTGTACTCCCAACTATTATTTATTATGTGTGAAACATGATTAAATTTTTCAAAAGAACGAAAAAGGATTTTGAGTGTGTCGTTTAACACGCGACGACGCCCCCCTGCGTCGAACTCAACGCGGCTAGAGATGCTCTCTCTTTTTAGAGTACGCCAAAGGCGTACCATATTTTTTTATAGAAGGCAGAATTTTGAGTACAATAAGGCTATAACTCGCTATGAACAACAAGGGTAGCGTGAACTCCACACCTGGTTAGGCCGAAGACAACCACAATTGACAACAATACTACAAAGAAAAAAGTTTGTCCTAGACTAAGAACCAATGTCGTGTCCGATCGACGCTGATCACCTCGGAGATCAAGAGCTCCCACTGGCTTACCTTATCGACGCACCATCCACCCATGATGTCGTAAAGGGGGTGGAAAGTGGAAGGCGGGACTTGGCCAGGCCCGAGAAATGCACCGTCTTGAACTTACTGACGACATCGTACATTGCGCCCCTAAAGCACAATTTTGGACAGCGACAAACACCAGAGGAGCACAACATAAGACCTCTAAGTAATTTCTCAAAACACGATGTTCCCCAACAGACTAACGACATCAACGATGCCGACGTCGCGTCCATCTAACTCCAATCTAGGCTTTCACAAGAGAGAGCGAGAGAATGTCAACACACCTCGGCGACACCTCCAAGGAACAATGAGGGGGCCTTCGAAGCACGTCAACCTTGCCCGCCGCACCGCCGGCAGCACCGATGACAAGAGAGCTCGAGATTGGACCGTTGGCGACTAGGGTTTACCTCCGGAGCCGTCCACGCGAGCGGCTTCGGGAGGAGAAGGGGGAAAAGGTTGTATTCTGCTCTAAGCCCAAAACCGGAACATTCATTATGTAGATCTTTATGCTTCCAATAAATGTACAAAATGGTATCTTAGAGAATCTCCACTCGCCCCCAAACGGCGACCAGCGCAAGCGATTTTTGGGCCATTTGAGAGGGCACCGGCGTCGATTTCCGTATGGGGGCGGCGGTTTCCCAGCCGCGCCCCCTCCCCCAAACGCCACCCCAAAAGCCCGACGCAACCCATTGTAGATTTGGCCCAATATTTTGAAAATAGCGTCGCTGTGAGGCCGCAAGAAATACAGCCTCTAGATCCATATAAATTATTGAAATTATTGTTCATACACATAAATAATAAAATAGTTTGAAATCCAAACAAATAGAATTCAAATAAATAAATTACAAATAAAACTAGGCGTTGTCTCCTTTGAGCATCCACATATGAAGTAGTTGTCGAAACGCCGAATGACATAGACAATGTCGAGGAAGAGCTTCCGGCTCATCCGAAACGGCGCCAAAATACCACCTCGCCGTGCAATGGGTCGTCGGCGAAGTAGTCGGCGTAGAGAATGCAATAGCCCTGCAACCTCTACCTTGGCTTGCTTTTGCGGCGTCCAAACGCCGACCCTCTGCGGCGCGGCTTGGTATCAGTGCGGGTGTACAACACCATTAGGCACGACATCATCATCAAGTGCTCCTCGTCGTCGGCGATGGCGATCTCGGCTTCCCCCATCCATCAGAGTGGCGAACATAGTCTCGTCGTCGGAGTCCATGAGCTCGTCCAGGGCCTCGGCAATTCGCCGAACACCTCCTGGGCAAGGCCGAGGTGGGTGGCGCCGCGGGAAAGCCCAGCGAGACGGCGGAACACCTCGAAAAGGTGGCGGGCGGGACGATACGACGTGCTAGTGCGGCGATTTGGTGGAAGAAACGTGTTCCACCGGGGAATGGTGCGACGAGGCGGTACGGCGGCGCGGTGGCGATCTGGTGGGAGGTGGGTGAGATGGGATGGCCGATTTGGAGAAAAATGCTCGTCTCGCCGACAAGGATGGCCCGTAGCATTTTTGGGCGTAGCCGGCGTCCCCGCTCGCCTCCCCATGCGCTGGGTTTCCACCAGGTGCGTCGGATGAAAAAACACCCCGCGTCGGACGAAAATCAGATTTGGGACGCGACTGGGCGGAATTTTAGGTGCCAGCGCCCCCAAACGGAAATTGCGTGAAAAAACACCCATGCTCTAATTCTGTAGATCTTTATGCTCCCAACAAATGTACTCCCTCTCACCACTAATACTTGTCTTCATATAAATGTATCTAGACACTGAGACAAGTATTAGTGATCGGAGCGAATATAAAATTCTCTCAAAAGAATACGTGTACAAAATGTGATATCAGCGAGTAAATGCAACAGATGGTGCGGCGACCACAGTTGCCTTCACCACCGCTTAATTGCGTGCACACGACACGGACGGCGACACACGGGCGCTGCGCGGCGACCGCGTTATGATGACCGCCCGCCCGGCTGCAAACGGCTGCGTGCGCGTGTGGCAGTACCAGCTGGCCAGCAGCCTCGGGCCCACCACCAGTCTCCAGTCTCCCCCTTCCTGCTTCCTGCTGGTGGAGTGGACGGACGCTCGCTCGCTCCGCTACTCCTCCCCGTCCCGTTGCACAGCGAAGCCTACCCACCCGGCCGCCCCCCACTCTCCCATCGTCCCGCAAATCCGCCAATTCCCCCAGAAATCCCGCCTCCGCGCCCAGCTCGCCGATCCACCCGCCGCCGCCGCCTTCCCCTCCGAGAATTCGGTAAGCGTCGTCGTGTTTCTCCGGAGGAGAGTATCCTGCTTTCGCGCGAGGCCGGGCCCTCTTCCTGACTCGGTGTTGTCGCTGTGGCATCTGCAGGCTGCGGCTGCGGCCCCTCGGTTGGAGCCAGCCGCCGGGATCGTGCCGCGGCGCGGTTCCGGTCCGATTCGTCCCCGCGCGGATCGGCTCAGTGAGGACGGGACAAGGCGGCGCGGAGATCGACCGGAGGTCGCTGCGCCTGGGCGCGTGAGAGGTGCGGGGTACTAGGGTTTGGTTCGAGAGGAATGGGGGGCTTCTGCTCCAAGGGATCGGCGGTGGACAAGTCGCCCAGCGACACCACGCTCGGCCCGGACCGGGTCATCCACGAGCGTGGCGGCGTGAAGGAGGAGAGGAAGACGGTGGCGGTGGAAGAGGCTGCTGCCAAGCGGACGCACGAGCAGCAGCAGCCGCAACAGCATCAGCAACAACCACCGCAGCGACAGCAAGTACAACAGCAGCAGCATCTCCCTGTCCTGGAAGCTGCGCCCCCCGGGGTCAGCGGTGGCGCCGGGGCGGCGCCGTGGGATGGCGTGCCTTCGCTGGCACGGCAGCAGTCTCAGAAATCTGGGATGGGTGCCAAGGCAAGTGCCCTGCCCATGTCCTTGGTTTTTTCTTACTCTGCTGTAAATGTGTGCAATGCAGCTGAATTCATCACGCGTCGTCTCATCTGTTTAAAAACGATTACCTAGTCGGAGATTTCCTTGAATCAGT
The DNA here is from genome assembly GCA_007115705.1 of Dactylis glomerata. Taxonomy (NCBI): domain Eukaryota; kingdom Viridiplantae; phylum Streptophyta; class Magnoliopsida; order Poales; family Poaceae; genus Dactylis; species Dactylis glomerata. The sequence continues at coordinate 7,343,694 of QXEO01000923.1, read as the reverse complement.
TCAATTTATGCTCGCTGCCGCGGTTGAGAGAAATTAGCACTCTATGTGCCAAGGGATTGCAAAAGTAGTTTTGTAGCACTGTGTTTAGAGGATGTTGTGATAAACAGATTATCTACTAGCTTAATTACAGAAAGCAGTTTGTTGCTTGGTTTTTAATTGGACAATCAATAACTAGGGACATGTTGTTGACTGCTGACCCTATGTCCCCCCTAGGAATGATCAACTACCAGGGACACAAGCCCAGTATAGCCCTCTTTACATGTTCTCCTTTTATGTAGCATTTGCTTCGTAGGAGGCAGTTGCTTAGCACTGGTCAGTGCACATCCTTCAACTGGAATTCTGCACTTACCTGCAAGCATATCAGTTTGCAAACTATATTTGTTCCCTGACAGTCTGTTTTTCTTCCCTTTGGGGTGATCTCATGCTATTATTTTTACTGACGCTCGGACCTCGGACCGTGGACTATGAAATCTGATATGGCTCGCTATACCGTTTCTAGCTTTCTGAGTGCAACGAAGTGTGTTTGTGGGAACTACCGCACAAGAAAATGAAGATTGGCTTATTATTAGGGATGACTAAGCTTGCTGGGTTCCATTTTGCCTTTATTACCACATCTGTTTGTAACTTCAGAAAACTTGATCCCGAAAAATGAATTATTGTGCAAAATTATTTGGATCTTTTATGCTTGCTAAAGATCTCTCTCGCCTCTCCACAATATGTCTGTAATGTTTGTTACTCTATTGCTTTAGGATGTTGCTTCTATGTGACAGATTGTTGGACCCCTATATCGATTTCTAATGTTTGCTTGCCATGTTGATCGTTGAAACAGGTTTCAGAAGTAAGCTTAATTCTGGGAAGGGCTGGTACTGTTAGCCTTGGGAAAGCAGTGGACGTTCTGGACACACTTGGCAGTAGCATGACAAATTTGAATGTAAATAGTGGTTTTGGATCAGGCACTACAACAAAGGGCAACAAAATATCCATTTTGGCATTTGAGGTTGCTAATACCATAGTGAAAGGTTGCAATTTGATGCGAGCTCTTTCCAAAGAGAGCATAAAGCATTTAAAAGAAGTGGTGCTTCACTCAGAAGGTGTTCAAAATCTTGTAGCCAAAGATATGGATGAATTACTCAAGATCGCTGCTTCTGACAAAAGGTTTTTATTCTGAATCTTTGATGCTTTTACGAATTACAACATTTGGCCAACATTTTTTGTAGAATATGCTGATCCTATAGTATATGAATAAAATTGGACCTGAACATCTTGTGCTATTGTCCTTATTGAAGTTTGTTTCCAACAGGGAAGAGTTGAAAGTGTTCTCCACAGAAGTTATTCGCTTTGGAAACCGTTGCAAGGATCTGCAGTGGCACAACTTGGACCGCTACTTTGACAAGTCAGTCATGTTGGCCCTTACATTTGATGTTGATAATGATTTTACAGTGTTATTTAGCACCTTTCTGCACCAAATTCTTTCAGGTTGTCATCAGAGCGGACTCCTCAACATCACTTGAAAGAAGAGGCAGAATCAGTGATGCAGAAATTGGTGGCTTGTGTTCAATATACAGCTGTAAGTAATGTTTATTTGACTGATAAAACTAGGTTTATGATTATAATTTAGCAGACCGCAACATGATTACAAACAAGTATTTTCTTCAGAAATGTTAAGTTGTATATTCTATGAAAGACATAGAGTGGGCACTGGAGCCTACAGGGATTTTGTGTTTTGTTTTATGGTTCAGTTTTATCTTTATTAATAAAGAGGCATTTGCTCTGTTCCTGATTGCATGATATTTTAGGAAATTACACTTCAACCGAGAAGCATGTACAACAGACTCTGCGATGGCGTAAAGTTATCTCAGCATGGTAGAACAAAATGTATTTAGGAACAAATTTGAGTTGTAGAATAATATATGTATTTAGCAACGGAGGGAGTATATAGTATTAATATTCCTTGCCATTAGCTTTGGAGTGCACTTTTTTTTTTGCAGAACCTTGGTTGTCATTCGCCTAGCATCAATAAGTTCTCTTCTGTTGCGCTTTGGTTAAAATTGTAGACTTCATTTTGTTTTGTTTTCCAGGAACTATACCATGAAATGCATGCCCTGGACAGATTTGAACAGGATTATCAACGTAAACAACACGAAGAGGAAAGTTCAAGTGTCGTCCAAGGAGGTTGGTTTCATCTTCATGGCACATAGGAATTATCTGCATAAATCCATTGATATGTAATATTGTTCTCGATGAAGAATATTTTAGTGCGTTTAGTTTACTGCTTCTGATTTATTTTCAGATCAGCTGAGAAGTTAAGATTGAATATAATCCTCAAAGTATTTACATTTCTAGAATCTTTCTTTTGGGAGACAGGCGCAATGCAATTAGCCACGTAGATCAAATTGTATATTCATAATAGAAATTGTCAAATTGGCATCAACAGTTCAATGCATTATAGCTACAGAGTGAAGGTCTCTAATGCCACCACATGTCACGGTCAAGTGTCTCTATTAAACTGTCAGTAGGTGACCATCACCTAGTATATTTTGATTATTAAATCGAAGGGTTACTTGCATGGTTGGTATGGCTGCATGACTACACCTAAGAAAGTCAAAGTAGCTAAAACTTTGTTCTATGTCCAATTGCCCTCACTTGTTTCAGTATTGAAGTTCAGCGAATCAGCACCACAGCCTGTATTTGTATGTGGTGTGCTGCTTGTTAAAATACTTTTGTAGTCCAACCATAAAGAAGATGAGCTATTGAGATGTGAATGGAATAACCTGTATGCAATCAAACCAACTTATAGTATCCTATTTCTTTGGACAATATTTAGCGATGTAATCTTAGGCTCTTGGCCATTATTACGTACATAAGTTATTGTTTTGTTTTTTTCCTTAAAAAATTCCTGATATTGCCTTGTAAGCACTAATTTGAATGCACTCTCCTCTGGGTACCTACTAGTTCCTTCGAGTTGCATTTTATAGTTCACCATAGAGTTGTTACACTTTTTGTTTGCTTTATTTGATAACAATTCTTAATGTGGTTCTGTTCTATTTGCAGGTGATAGCCTGCACATTCTAAAGCAGGAGGTGAAGAGCCAACAGAAGCATGTTAAGAGTTTGAAAAAGAAGTCTCTCTGGTCCAAGAATTTGGAAGAGGTTGGTAGGTAGTTTTTATTATAATTCTGTGCTATCAGGGACACAAGTTCTAGGAAAGAATGCTCAATGCTCACGTTGATGTTGTTTAATTTCACTCACTCAATACTCTGGAGGAATGATACTTGGATTTTCTTGCACAATACTGTTTGTCTAATTCCTGAATAATACTGTTTTCCTAGGTTATGGAAAAACTTGTAGACATTGTGCACTTCTTGCACTCAGAGATCCATAATACCTTTGGGCGCCCAGGTAATAAGCTTTGTGATTACTATCTTGTACAAAATTTGTATCCTCCCGTAGACATTGAGCTATTGTATGGTTCGTCATGTCTTTGCTGTTTTACTGCTGAGATAAAGTGTGACCAATGGAAAACACACCTTTTATTAATGCGCCATAACTTTGGTTTCATCTCACCACTCTAATGGACTCATGATAAGCATTACTCTTATCTATTATCTTTAGTTTAGAATTGCTGTTTGGATAACTAAATTAGATAGGTTCAGGTACTTCCATATCAAACTTTCAAGTTTGTCACCTCATCTCTGGGATTTAACAGTCCTTCTCACCTCCTTCCTCTGAAGAAACATCACTAGTGTATTCTCATCATACACTTGCTTAGGTTTGAAATACTTATTGTGAATTGACCTTACTTCTTTTTTGTGGAAGCCAGTCTAACGATATATAAGGTGCTTGTAAACAGGGAAATGCCCACAAGTTTCCTTGTGTATTTATCAAATAAATTGCAACTTTGGTCATCTGAGACCAAGGATGGCATTTTTACCCATGGGTATGGGTACCTGTGGTGGTGGCTGGCTTCCGCTTTCGGATTCGTGTCCAGCAGGATAAGCCTGCCAAAGTCTCTAGAACGAAGTAGGAAGCTCAAGGGGGAGGCAGCTCAGGCGTTCAAGGAGAGGGTCATTAAGGAGGGCCCTTGGGAGGAAGAGGGTGATGCGGACAATATGTGGATGAAGATGGAGACGTGCATTCACAAGGGGGCCTTAGAGGAGTTTGGAGTGTCAAGGGGAAGTAGAAGAGAAGCTAAAGATACCTAGTGGTGGAACAATGATGTCCATAAGGTAAGGAGAAGGTGCACACAACATAGAGAAGTACAAGATGGCAAAGAAGGCCGCAAAGCGAGCTATGAGTGAAGCATGGGGTCGGGCATATGAGGACCTCTACCAATGGTTAGACACGAAGGAAGGCGAAAGGGACATCTATAAGATGGTTAAGATTCGAGAGAGGAAGACGAGGGATGTTGACCAAGTCAATTGCATCAAGGACAGAGCAGATCAACTCCTGGTGAAGGACGAGGAGATTAGTCATAGATGGCGGGAGTACTTCGACAAGCTGTTCAATGGGGAGACCGAGAGCTCTACCATTGAACTTGGCGACTCCTTTGATGATACCAGCATGCGTTTTGTGCGGTGAATCCAGGAGGCTTTAAAAAGGATGAAAGGAGGAAAGGCAATGGGCCCTGATTGCATCCCCATTGAGGTGTGGAGACTGGAGAGGCCTCGGAGGCATAGCAATAGCATGGCTAAGTAAGCTTTTCAACCATTTTTTGGGAAAACAAGATGCCTGAAGAATGGAGATGGAGTATATTAGTTCCAATCTTCAAGAACAAGGTGGATGCTTAGAGTTGTACTAATTACCATGGAATTAAGTTGATGAGCCATATAATGAATCTATGTGAGTGAGTCATTGAGCACCACTTAAGACGAATGACAAGCGTGACCGAAAATCAGTTTGGTTTCATGCCTGGGAGGTGACCATGGAAGCCATTTTCTCGGTACGCCAACTTATGGAGAGAAGTTGATGAGCCATATAATGAATCTATGTGAGTGAGTCATTGAGCACCACTTAAGACGAATGACAAGCGTGACCGAAAATCAGTTTGGTTTCATGCCTGGAAGGTGACCATGGAAGCCATTTTCTCGGTACGCCAACTTATGGAGAGATACAAGGATCAAAAGAAGGACCTGCGTATGGTGTTCATTGACTTGGAGAAGGGCTACGATAAGATACTGCAAAATGTTATGTGGTGGGCCTTGGGGAACACAAAGTCCCAGCAAAGTACATTACCCTCATCAAGGACATGTACAATAACGTTGTGACACGTGTTTGAACAAGTGATGGCGACACTGATGACTTCCTGATTAAAATAGGATTGCACCAAGGGTAAGCTTTGAGCCCTTATCTTTTTGATTTGGTGGTGGATGAGGCCACAAGGGTTGTTCAAGGAGATATCCCATGGTGTATGCTCTTTGTGGATGATGTGGTGCTAGTCGATGATAGTCGGACGGGGGTTAATAGGAAGTTAGAGGCTTTGGAGACAAACCTTGGAATCAAAAGGTTTTAGACTTAGTAGAACTAAAACCGAGTACATGAGGTGCAGGAGGAGGATGAGGTTAGCCTTGATGGGCGGGTGGTGCCTCGGAAGGACATCTTTTGATATTTAGGGTCAATGCTGTAAAAGGATGGGGACATAAATGTGAACCATCAAATCAAAGCTGGATGGATGAAGTGGTGCCAAGCTTCTAGCATTCTTTGTGACAAGAGAGTGCCACAAAAGCTAAAAGGCAAGTTCTATAGGACGGCGATTTGACTCGAAATGTTGTATGGCGCTGAGTGTTAGCCGGCTAAAAGGCGACATGTTCAACAGTTAGGTGTGGCGGAGATGCGCATGTTGAGATGGTTATGTGGCCACACAAGGAGGGACCGAGTCTAGAATGGTGATATTCAAGATAGAGTTGGGGTGGCATCGATTGCAGAGAAGCTTGTCCAACATCGTTTAAGATGGTTTGAGCATATTCAGCATAGGCCTCTAGATGTTCCAGTGCATAGCGGACGGCTAAAGCGTGCTGATAATGTCAAGAGAGTTGGGTAGACCAACCTACATGCGAGGAGTCCGTAAATAGAAATCTAAAGGACCGGAGTATCACCAAAGAACTAGCCATGGACAGGGCTGCATGGAAGCTTGCTATCCATGTGCCAGAACCATGAGTTGGTTGTGAGATCTTATGGGTTTCACCTCTAGCCCACCCCAACTTATTTAGGATTAAACTCTTTGTTGTTGTTGTTGCTTGTATGGGTACCCACGGGTATTGTACCTGCATAGGCAGGGTATGAGCACACTTTTATACCTATGGGTAGTACCCATGGTTTTAAAGGCGGCAAGGCGTCCCAAGGCGCTGGGGGGGTGCCTCAACGCCTAGGCGCTCAAGGCGGGTTGCAAGGCGACGCTTTTGAGAGGGCTACACCAGGGGGAGGAGTCGCCAGTAGCTGATTCCCTTGCCCCCTGGTCTGTTCTCTCCCAATCTGATTCCCCTGGTCCCTATGGTCTGTTCCCCTCTCTCTCTTCCCTCTCTTTCCCTTGTCCTGGTGCCCAATTTCCCTCCTGCTCCCTCCTCTCTCTCTTCTCTCCCGCCCCCAATTTCCCTCACAGCCCACCAATTTCTCTCTCAATCAGTCGATTACTGTGAGTAATCGGTCCCTCAGTCCCTCCCTGTCTTCTCTCTCTATTCCCCTGGTAGGAGCTAGGGTTCTACCGTGTCGAGGCCGTAGGTTGTAGGAAAAGGAGGGGGTTGGGCGTGCGCGGGAGCGAGGTGGCCGGCGGCTGGGCGCCGTCGTGCTCGAGGAGGAAGGCGGCGCAGCAGGGGCGGCGGCTAGGGTTAGAGAAGTCCGGCTCCTCTGGGAGCCGGCAATAATATATTAATTATTGCTGCTTAATTCTCAAAATCCAATTACAACTCCTTTTATAATAAAACTAGGATAACTGTTGGGCTAAGCCCCTAACTAAGCTTGCCCATTGGGCCTACGCCGGGTATAGGTAACCCCGGTCATAACATCTCTCCCGGCCTGCGCAAACAGCTCGTCCTCGAGCTGGTAGTCGGGGTAATGCTGCTGGAACTCCTCACGCTTCTCCCATGTCGCCTCCTCCGCTGGAAGGCCTTCCCACTGGATTAACAGGTACCACTCTCCACGACGAAGCTGAGCACGCAAAGCCTTCGCCGGGCTGGGAAGAAGGCGCCCATCTGCGGTCGGAGGCAAAGCTGGAGTGGTCGCAGGAGGCTCCCCACGGTAGGGCTTCAGCAGCCCCACATGAAAGACGTCGTGAATGCGAGCCCCTGCCGGAAGCTGAAGACGGTACGCCATGGACCCCACCCGCTCCAAGACGGCAAATGGGCCAGCATAGCGCGGTCCCAACTTGCGCTTGGCACGTGGGTCCAGGGACTGCGTGGAACGGTGAAGAAGACGAAGCCACACCCAATCACCCACCGCGAACTCCAGCGCGCGATGGTGGCCGTCGTAGTAGTGCTTGGCCAGCTGCTGGGCCTGCAGGAGACGCTGCCGCACCTCGGCAAGCATCTCGTCGCGGCTGCGGATAAGCTCGCCAGCCGCCTCGGTCCGCGCCGTCGCCGGATCCACCGGCAGGATCGGCGGTGGCGGACGTCCGTAGACCACCTCGAATGGCGTGGCGCGCAGGGCGGAGTGATAAGAAGTGTTGTAGCAGTACTCCGCCCATGCAAGCCAATCCACCCACGCGCGAGGACGATCACCTGTAACACACCGCAAATACATGGCAATTACTTTGTTAACCACCTCCGACTGGCCATCCGTCTGCGGGTGGAAAGCCGTGCTGAAACGGAGCTTCACCCCAGCCATCCGGAAGAGATCACGCCAGACGTGGCCCGTGAACACCGGATCCCGATCACTGACGATCGAGGCCGGAAATCCATGCAGACGGACGATGCCCTCAAAGAAGGCGCGAGCGACGGACGCGGCGGTGTAGGGGTGGCCGAGCGCGATGAAGTGCGCGTACTTGGAGAAGCGGTCGACCACCGTGAGGATGACGGACTTGCCGCCCACCTTGGGGAGGCCCTCGATGAAGTCCATGGAGATGTCAGCCCAGACCTGCGACGGCACCTCCAGGGGCTGCAGCATCCCAGCCGGACGGAGGGTCTCCGTCTTGTTGCGTTGGCACGTCTCGCACGTGCGCACCCAATCCTGGAC